>OLMO02000006.1:2573170-2592300 GCA_900291935.2 Cassiopea xamachana | reverse complement strand
ATTGGGTATTAAGGCCTGCTTTACAAAGTAACAGATTAATAACAAAGTAGAAAGATGTTGGTGCTATTGGGTATTAAGGCCTGCTTTACAAAGTAACAGATTGATAACAAAGTAGAAAGATGTTGGTGCTATTGGGTATTAAGGCCTGCTTTACAAAGTAACAGATTAATAACAAAGTAGAAAGATGTTGGTGCTATGGGCCCTCCGTCAATCAAAGCATCCAATGTTTTCTTATATATTGCCCAATGTATAAAATGCCTGCATCCTAAGAGTTTGAGAAAATAGTAGGAAAAATTGAGTTTCAAGTTTTTGGAAAAATTAAGAACAGCTAGCCTTAGCCTCAATCTTACTGCTTCTTACAAAAGAGAGTGCATTCCAACCGGTTTTGAAAGGCAATGAATGCCACTCGAAAGGTTTAAAGCAATTACAAATTGGTACAGGACAGTAGTAGATTCTGACTTGTAGATATTCAATTACTTTGAGCTTTTTGCTTGATTCGATAGCTAAGCAGTATGTGCAAAGAATGGATGTTCATTTGTCTGTCATTATCCCTCGACTTTTTTGAAACAGAAAACTTTGCCTTGATACGTAACATCATTTGCTTCAAAATTTCTTCGACCGGACCCTTTGCTACACATGTGTGAAGTATACTTGCCAGGCAGTAAAAAGTTTAGGACCTTTCAACGGCTGGTCGGAGGCACATCTTAAAATATCTTTTTTATTTGCATTGGACTTTATTGACATCATTTTTAACTGTTCATAGTTGGAGGCTTTATAATGTCTTTCCTGCATTGCTTAATATACTTATATATTTGTTTATCTTTTTGTCATGCATCAATATTGACAAAACATTACTGCAACATGAAGTAACCGTTTTTGTACGAAACCCGTCAAGAGTATGAATTGTTGGATAACGACCACAAGGTGTGCGGAAATTACAACAAGCGTGGATCCAAACCCATTTGGGAAGAGAAATGGTGAATCATGGTTAACTACTTGTTTTGCTTACCAATTGCTGCCACGTTTTGTCATGTCTAGTTTATTAGTTCAAGGGAAGACAAAGAGCTGAATAAATAAAATGAATAAAATAAATAACTATATATATACATATATATATATATATATATATTTATATATATATATACATGTATATATATATACATGTATATATATACATGTATATATATATGTATTTGTATATTTATCTTTATTTATTTTAGCATATACCGTAAAATCCCAATTTTAGGATAATGAATGAACATAGACCGAGCATATGTATCTAGAGCCTCTGTATTTAATTTTCTTCTTTTCTGAAGTGCTACGTATTAAATGTTGTTATTAGTCTCTCTGATGGGGAATTATTTGGGATGCACAAGTCACCTGTTAACCCAAAAGACCCTCCGAATATAAGCCCCCCCCGAATATAAGCCCATCAAAGATTCCTTACGAGCCTCTATAAGCCCAAGGCTTTTACTCGTGATTTTACGGAATATATTATGTGTATTCTTTTATCTTTTTAATGTACATGCTGGGTGCTATGTACGATATTCTTGGTAGAAGCTGTTAGGTTATCTTTATGCTACTTTGAACCTGGACATTGTTAGAATTCGTAGAAAAGCTTTTCTTCCAACATACACTATCTTCTGTTGTCAACCTCTGGTGATTATTCAAGTTCTCAGCAAGTTTTCTGTTTTTGCTAACGTGCAGAGATGGGTAATGGCTGTTTTCTGTCCGTCAAAGTATATGTTCTACTTATATATTGCCTCTTGGCAATGCCAGTTGAAACGAAATGTCCAGTTAATTTAAGATACTATTAAGGAACTTTAAGCATTAAAATTCGATCACTATCTAACAATCTTTTTCCACTGCTAATTTGCAGATGACTTCAATTAGGGAGTGTATACCTGCGTTTAGCGGGTACCTATTGCTAGTATCTACTACATATTCAGGATTTATTGAAACTTGGAACTAAACGATAGCTTTAACGTATTTAAATCTTAGTCTATCCAGTGGCGGTTTTTCAAGAAAATGCAAGGGGGCTAATGGGCTGAATTTGCCGAGTATTTTAGAAGAAACACGTGTACTCAACAAATACTTAGGAATATTTTTCAATTACAGGTGTTTTTCATGAGAAAAGGTGTACAAGAAAATCAAGTCTGAAGCAAAACAGCGATTTTTCTTATTAGAAAATCATGTATTGGGCCTTTGGTTTCACTACTTTTGCCGAGAATTCTCCGAGTCAATGGCACCTGGGGGCACTTTCCCCCCTGTCACCCTAATAACCACTACTGGTTTATCGTTGACTTCCTGAATATATTCAACATTTCATGCCATTTCGTGTAATGGCAAACTATGTACTTGGGCTACAAGTCCTTACAGGTTAGGGTAAAGTAAGAAATAGCTTTTATTTTTCTTGAAGTTTAACTTCTTGATTTGAATTGAAGTGAAATGCCCACCCATTTGGAAGCCATCACCTTTTTTCTCTTATCATCATCACCTGTTTGCCATTGTAGCCAAGGAAGGCCTTTATGCTACGTATAGCCCATTTCTACGGGGTTTGTGAAGTTGTCACAACCCGGGCAAAATGACTTTGAGCAAATCATGAAATTTTCAAGTTCTGTCGACATGTTTGTGTCCCTTTTTGTATTACAGGAACACAATAAGATACATAAGTTGCATTAGTTGGCAAGTGTAAGTCATACCCCCCTCCTGAGAAGAGTTTGCAGAAACGTCCCTGGCTACAAAACGTAGTGGTTAAGCTGGCTTTTTGTTGTACCAATTTACAAAGCACCAGATAAATTGGTGGGCGCTTTAGAATGTGCTTGTAAATGGGCCTTCTTTGAGGCCAAACTAAAACAAGTTGGGCCCAAAGCCTTGAGTTTTCCAGGACCTTTTTGCAGCCAGCACCACTCTGTGCTGAGATAGAACAAGCATAGCCTTCTGAACATGCTTGCAAAATACTTTTCAATTATTTGAAACTACGTGTTAAGTTTTTTCGCAAAGAAATTACACTTTTTACCGCCAAAACACGCTTCTCGAACGAATTCTCGCAACATTATTGGCAGGACTCCTTCGATGGTAATTCCTTTGTTACCCAATCAAGATTTGACGCCTATGCAGGTAGAACATCTCAATTTCTCATTCAGATCGATACGTATTGGCCTGAGCAGAGATAAAGCGCAGAGGAGAGGAGAAGCTTTTTGTAAAATCCAAATAATATGATATCGACAAAGCTACGTAAACACACAAAAGGACGACTAGGGAAAAAATGCGTACAATATGTGAAGGTACAACCATGGACAGTTCTACCGAACAATGATTTTCATGCTTTTTGAAGAATTGCATGCCTATATAACAATCATTGAATTGACAAAGTTTATCTCTGTCCATTCGGATCTTTATAAAAATATAAACTCAACATGACAATGAGAATTCTAAGTTTGTACACCGTCTTCCATAACAGCCAAGCAGAAACCATGAGTTTTGCAGTGTGAAATTATAAAGAAACGAGGGATGTAAGTTGCTTTGACAACTTTGACCCCAGGATCTTTGATAAAATTTTTGTAGATATTATTTTTGGCCTACAATTATCGATTTTTGTCCTTCATAGTCAACAGAAATGTCTTCTGCTTTAGTATACCTGCATGGTTTCTGTTTGCCCGTTTTACAATCAAATTTAGCCGCTTAACAAACACAACATTCCACATTAAAAAATTTACAATAATGCTGAGAAAATGTAGCATTTTATGATAGCTTAGAATGTATTTAAAAATAAATATATCCAAGTTTACGTTACTTAAGAAGTTCTCCAGGTTATTTGTGAAGTTGTTGAGAGAGGCCCAGCGATTGGTTGTTTAGGCCCATAATGTTTCACTGTCTATAGATTCTTGCTGCAGCTGCTATGTGTCAAAAGGGTCGTGAATTAGATGGCCAAGACATTGGCTAAGATTTACCTAACAAGAGGTTTCCATCCCTGAAAAAGTCCGCTATTTAACAACCAATTGTTAGCTTGGTAACTATATTAAAACACATTTGCAATGGCGTGAAGCCTCGATGGTTTAACGGCTATCCCTGAATGACCTCTTATCTTTGGTTGCTCTCTTCTTCTTCCTCTTGCCGCCCTCTCTCAAAATGTCAACAGCGTTAGCCTCGTCTGGTGTGCATTCATACCAAATTTTTAGATATTTGTACACGTTTCCACAGCTGTTGTCATCAAAGAAAATATTGGAGGCGACAACCTCGCATGCCACTTCGCTCTTGCACTGACCATTCACTTTAGCTAACGTATTCACGGAGTTGGTTTCGCATAGACGATCCAGGGTGAGGCCTGCTGGAACCTTGTTGCATGTGGAATGGTCATCACGACCCCAGAATACTTTGGTAATCTTGATGGCCTCGTATTGCTTGCACTGAACCCAACCTTTCTCTCCTTCGCAGATGACAGTGAAGTCCTGGAACGAAATGGAATATAAGTACTAAGAAAAGATCTGTTTGGCACCAAATGGGGTAAACAATGAACGCACTCCTATTTTCTCAGGCTAGTGTCCTTGTCAGTTTCAAAGAATCTATTTATTTGTCATGGTTTGCAGCATTAAGATCATCTGCTTTTAACCGGCTGCTCTTTCCACGCTATTCTGAACCCTTTAGATAGCTTTTGTGGCAATAATTTACTTACCGGCATTTTTGCTTCTGGTCCAGCTTCCCCAGCAGGTCCTGTAGGTCCAGGTAAACCTGGTGCACCAGGCAGACCAGGGCTTCCCGGCAGACCAGCAACACCAGGATCTCCCTTCTCTCCTGGAAATCCTGGAGCTCCAGGTGGACCAGGAGGTCCTTGTGGACCCATCGGTCCTGGAGCTCCGTCTTCACCTACGTGACCAGGTGCGCCAGGTGCTCCGGGAAGACCAGGAGGGCCCGGTTCACCAGATGGTCCGGGTGGTCCAGGTGGACCAGGAGGTCCGTTTAATCCTTTCAAGAAGAATCCTAGCGTAAGGTTCTGTTCCAAAAGCTGGCTAACCATAAGCTGATCCAAAAATGGTTGCGTAATTCTATCGCCTACTTTTGGCCAATCGGGCAGTATTTGTTGTGAGAACTAGAAAAAGAAAATAAGCATGTCAAGTCAGTTGAAGCGTTGATGCGAAGAGCTGAAAATTTAATTAAAAGTCCGTAAAATTAAAGAAAACTCTATTTCTTAAGCGTTATACATCGATATAGTTTCATTAATGCATGTC
Organism: Cassiopea xamachana; assembly: GCA_900291935.2. NCBI lineage: Eukaryota > Metazoa > Cnidaria > Scyphozoa > Rhizostomeae > Cassiopeidae > Cassiopea > Cassiopea xamachana. The sequence goes on along the minus strand of OLMO02000006.1, from coordinate 2,587,072 downwards.
TTTCATATGAATAATTTATCAATCATATGATCTTTGACGTTCTCAAACCTGAGTTAGGGCCTAACAAATCCTCAGATCAAGAAAAAGCTTATCAATTTAATGCCGTTTGAAAAGGCCTTACAGCTTGACTAACTAGTACTACTCAAAATTGATTGTTTACAAAAAATGTTCGTGGACGTTTTTGTTTGAAATAAAAGTAATTACAGAACATTGAACTTTTCGAATGTTTGAGGTAGGCCTTAGATGAACGTACTTCTATCTACCTTAAAATCCTGTATGGTTTTGGCGTTCGGAATATTCACTACTTGGTCTAGGCTTTCAAATTTTACAAAGTTGAATAACTCTGACCGTTTTTGGACGGTGTGTTTTCAAAACGCCAAGCTGTAACAGTATCATAAGTAACCATTTTCTACTGCGTTTTTGTTTTGTTGTGTGCACTTTTATCAGAATTGCTTTGTTGACATACCATCCATCACTTCCAAATCTACCTCTTATAATGGTCAAACCGCTCCAATAGTAATCTTATCTGTTTATTTTAGATATTAGAAAGCATGAATTTGAAATTGCTTACCGTGTACCCTATGGTTATTGCTATGAACAGCGAAATGAGGTGACGATGACCTCCTCTCCAAATCATGATCTAAAACGAGAGATACCGCATTAAAGTTTTTATCTAGAATTATCAGCAAAGAACTTGTTGTACTCTTTAGATAAGTCTTTATTTCCTAGGATTTTCCTTCCCTCAAAAACTTTTGGCATGTAAAAGCCCATTCGTGGTGACAAAATCAAGTGGTTATGATAATACACTGTCAGCTTTCACTATGTTGAGTATATTGAGCTGTTTTCCAGCTGGAATGGTTTGGCTATGTAGTTATAAAGCATAAGTCACTTTGCATGTTGATGATACATTCGTAATTTTCATAATCCTCCATTTTCTGCATCTCCCAAAATACACTGTAATCCAAGCGTGGTTTGCATTAACCTACGAACAGTATTGAACCTTGGTCTTATATTTTATCATGATTATCTTCAAGTACTTCCTTCTGCAGATGTTTGGGTAGGTGCGAGTAATTTCTCGTTAAAAACAAGGCAGCAATCAATGAAAGCAAGTCCCAAATATGATTCTTACTTCAAACAGCAGTGTAAAGTAGTTGAATATTATCCAGTGATATTGAGGTACTGGTATCTTTGTATCATAAGGCCCTTTCCTTTGGCCCTATCAATAATTTTGCTCAACGTTTTGCGATAACAATGGATAGCAATGAAACTCCAAGCATACCAAGAATAATCTCTGACGATGTATTGAGTGATCAATAGCTGCTGGTTATCCTATTCATGAGGTCACTCACCAAATATTCATCTCGAATTCCGACCGAAGTTTCACCAACCAAACACTTTTCTCGAAAAAAATTAATCCACTCTGATTTCCTTTTTCCCTGAAAAACTTCCAAATTTCCAACACAAAATAGCATAGAAGATGCGAGAAATGACTCTTACGAAGTTGCGGGTGAAAATCCTGTTGGTCACAGGTAGAGTTCCTTTAATTGATTGCTACTTGTGAAAATCTGAAAAGTCTTGGTGAAAAAGCATTTCACGAAACTATTTATAACTTTCAAAACACTTACCTCGGTTTGTAGAAGTTTGCAATTGATTCTAAAATGGAGATCCTGTTGGAATCCTTATATGCACATGAGAGATTCCTGCAATAACGGCTTAAAATCAAATTTCTGGCCTGCTTCTCTCTTCAAACTTTGACGCATGCGTGTGGATTCGTTGCATTGAATTGACGTGGCATTACAATTGGTTTGCCCACTGAGCAGCATTGCGTCACTGCCTGCTCATTGATGCCAGCCAATCAGGAGGAAGCCTATATCAATAGCATATTGTTGAGAACAATGGTGATTGTTCCTTAACGCTTCACTGAGGTAATGGCTAAACGGGCTGTTTGCGAGAATTCGGTCATGCTCGTAAACTGCGCACCGCAGCCACCAGTTGATCCATTGAGCTTTATTAACCTGTACATTAACAAGAACAATCAAAGTAGCAAATGGCCTCTTTTCCTTGACCTCGTTTGCCATTCCATTTTCATCGTTTTGTAATCGAGTCTATTGTCTCTTCATATTTCCCACCTCAAGGCGTATTTACATTTATCAGCATCAGCCAATCAGCATTGGCTATCAACAATAAGCCAATGAGCATGAGTCTGATTCGCACTCAATGGCCTTGTGCTATCAATGTAAATTTAGTTATTACCCAAATGTCATAAACAAGTCGATAGCTTCTGTATTTTGAATAACAAGATGCAGCCGTATTTTATTAGTTGTGTCACAATTGCACTTAACCTTAGTGCCACTGGTACTCCAATTCACTCTAATTCTGTTCATTTTGTGACTTTTGCTTATACAGCAGAAAGTGGATTATAGGGACAATGGTACATCCCACGTAAGTTGCGGTTAAAACACCTTCTAAGCACTCCCAAACTTTTGTAGCCGTGAAGGGGATCCTCTGAGTTCTGAGAAATAGGCTTTTTGTAATGTTTAGATTAAGCAGTAATATGGTATCCGAAGCTTTCTGAACTCCTAATGACTGCTAAGTGTCTCTTTTACGCCACCGCCTGAAGAAGCTTTAGAGAAAATTGAAATGATTTCACTTTTCTCTAAGGGTTCTTTAGGCAGTGCTGTAAGCAATAAAAATTTAATTCCAGTATGCTTTTTTAACGTGCCAGGAGGTGAGGTGCTTTTCTTCGCTCAAATTGATCACATTTAAGTAAGATAAAATATTCCATTTTACATTCATAGATGTGCTTACCACGTGTGGAATTCCATTCACTGCAGAGGACGAGTAAAATTAATTAATTGAATGGCATCCTGGCGGAGTTTTATCATGTGCAAAATAAGATTTCGAGTGAAGTTTCTTATGTTATATAGTACAGAATATTGTTGGCTACTTGGGCTTGTATTAGATGAAATCTTGCTGGCGCTCCCCCAAATTCTTGATTATCTATTGAAGATGTTTCCATAGCTTTCTGCCTAGAATTTAGTTATGGTTCCCTGCTTTGTTTCTGTGTTCATATCATGAAAAGTAACTTGCAATTCAGCAGTGAAGATTACTTGTCTCAACTAACACACTTGCAGAATAAAACCGGTCATTTTGAGACTGTTTGTAAACAGACAGGGGTGGCACTAGCAATTTTCTGACAGGGGTGGATTTTTCCAACGAGGGAGATAAAATACTGTTAGAAGGGCACTATAGCTGCTGAAGGCCTCCGAGAAAAGAGATTTTTATCTTCCGATGGAAGGATAAAGTGTTCCGATGGGTGGCTATACCCCCACAGTCTTCCTCTACTGCCACACCTTTTTGTCACATGAGCGTAACTGCATTAGTTTTAGGAAGTGGTTCTACCAAATGATAACTCTTCCCCGCCTCAATGTCTATTTTTTAAATCTACGATGCTGCAGATGAACAAGAATTGTAGGAGCTACAGTAGTAGATGATCACTGTAATGGCTATTTTAAGCAGAAGAAATTAGAACTTTACAATTGGTTCTAAAGATAATTGGTAAAGATACAATACTTGCCAAAAGTCCCTGGGACATTTTAAAAAAATTATGAAAAACTATAGCTTTCTCAGCATTTCAACCATCACGCCTTGATGCACCTCCTTCCCCCTAAAACAATGTTGGTCTGTTCCTGAGACACTTGGCGTTATTGTGCACAAAAAAATCTTCTGTTACCGTATGTACTTCTCCCAGTAGCCAACATTGTTTAGGGAGGAGGGGGATGAATGCTCCGTCCAGATTAAAAATATACCAATTGTCCCAGGACTTTTGGCGAGTATTGTAGTTGTTTCTACAATTGTGCTTGCATCTCTTGATGGAAAGGTACTTGGGCGGGGGTTCTACCCGTACCTCTTTCTCTTTCTAATTTTTTCCTCTCTTTTCTTCCTCTCTCCACGCCAAGAAATGTAAAGCTTAGTTTGAAGCATGATCACCGTAATTTTATTATGGTATGATGCATAGAAAGAGGTGTCTACTGATTAAAATGTACAGATAATCTATTGTTATCAAGAAAATGTAACTAATCCCTTTCCCTAGTATGCAAAGTTAATAGGCTTTAAAAAGGTTGCTTACTGTAATATACACCTTCATTCTTACTGTAGCATATACTGTAAAATACATGTTACTACCTAGCTATAGGAAGCCATATTGAACAGTGGTGGTTTTTCAAGATAAATCAGGGGGACAACGGTGCTGAATTTGCCGGACATTTTAGAGCTAGCCGGAAATTTGCCCGACTACATGTCTTTCTAACAAAGAAAAGTTTATTGGACAATTAAGGCTCAGGCAAAAAAGAGATGTTCTCATGAAATATTTAACCTTTAGCTAGCTACTTTTACCGAGAATTTGCCGACTCGATGACACCTGTAGGAGGCACTTTGCCCCCTTGCCCTCCGAATAACCGCTACTGACGTGGAGCTAATTCAGGACCCCCAAGGAGGGCCTTCAAATATGTGTTCGCTTCTCTATAGACGCAATGCTGACACAATAATGTATTTTGTTACAGCAGTCTTTATGTTCAACAATATGGGCGAAGTAGCATAGTGGCCAGAGCGCATGCCTCCCATGCAGAAGGTCTACGGTTCGTTTCCGACTCAATGTCCTGACTTAATGCCTGCACACTGTTCACCCAGCAGCAATTGGGCCCTCGGCGGCAACACTGGGGAGAGAAAGGCGGCGTGGAAAGGAACTGGCCACCCTACCTCACATGTCGATGGCTGAGGCTAAGTACCCTCTCTAATTGGCACTCCCCTACGTACGAAAGTATACGGGACTACCTTTAACTCGTTTAGGTATCACATGTCGTCACGTGATAGGTAGGATAAGAGAGCACGTGAGGAGAGTTTTCGGAAGCTGTTGAGAAAGAACGAACAAAGCAGCCCGCTTGTGTAATGAGCGAGGAGAGATAAAATAGCCATTTGGATAGTGAGCGTGATTAATGAACTATTTGGAAAATTACTATTATTTTATTACCCGTATTCACCATATTATCATTATCATTATTTATATCTATGTATTTATCCTTACATATAATCATATTACCGTTCAGTTGGAATCAGTATCGAAAATATGTTGTTTGGGGTTGTATCTGGAAGTGCCTTAGTTAACCTCGTAACTGTGCAAGATCAGAAAGAACATGATTCTATTTGCAATAGTTATGATGCCCAGTGAAAATGAACGTATGAGTCACGAACCCGAGTAGAACACAGATTGCTATTCAGATACACCTACTTAAATATTCAAACACTACACTTATATAATACAATCGTTTTTATAGGCCTCATCAAGCCGTTAGTAAATAATGTTTTATGATGATTTGAACAGATCTGCCAGAAGAGTCTCGATTGAAACAGGGCCTATTGTTTGCCTGAAGAAGACATCCTCTAGCGTTTTTGTGCTTATTCCACGTAGTGCCGGCAACAATAGTATTAGTTTGCCAAATCGTTGTTTCTGTTCTCTGAAATTATGTCTTATATGGTCCCCCAGCATAACTTGAGCTTGGTCCTGGCAACTTTCGATGTGATGCGGGTCCCTAAGCCCGCGGGAATCTGTAGAAGGAAGAGTGAATGTATCATTATCATGAATGGATTTATGCTTTTAAAAGTTATGTACACCGCTCCTGCACCTTCGTAGAGGGAGCATTTTTATTATTTTATCATCTTCTTAGCATTGTATCTATTTTCAGATTCGATTAAAACTTCATTAGTCAAATGGAAGACAGGTCTTAATTCTATAAAGAAAACCACAGACATGTCATTGGTCTACCATTTCTAAAGAGTAAAACTACTAGAGTTAGTAGCGGAATGGCTCCATGAATACTCTAAACTATCTCCATCAATCATATTTTCTGATCGTAGCGAGAAACTTTGGACCGGGAAACTTAGGTGAATGGGAGCCAAAGGTTCATGTAGGATTATTTTTTCTAGGAAGAAAAATGAAAAATTATGGGAAATTTAGTTTCATAATCAGAAAAGTGAATATTAGCTGAAAGTGATTGGGACCATTTTTCCAAACGATAGTTGTCTCATTTTGCCATGAAAGAAGAAATTGTACACTATTGGTCCATTGTAAACTATCAGTGTTTATATTTAAGAAGACCTTCAAAACTGAACAAGACTTACCATACTTGAACAGGATAATAGCCTTTAGGAATATGAATTCTTCCTCTGTCACTTTCAAAGCTCTGAACTTCGTAGCCAGCTCTTGGAACCTTCTCAACTCCATTGAGATTTTTGCAACTCTGTCTGGATCTGTTGGCTTCTTGTGGCTTACGAACGGAGAAACAAGGAAGTTTGAATCAAATGGCAAACTCCACTGGATTGCAAATATGATGAACAGCTCTCTCCATGACTCTTCAAGAAGGATTATTTGATCCCTGAATGGCAGCTGCAAAAATGCTGGCACATTTCTTGCCCATGTTACGGACAGGTACAGAAGCCTCGCTGCGGATTCGTAGATGCCATCAACTGAATGGTGAAATGAAGGCGGTGCTGAAAGCTGCGATTTCTGGCTGTGCAGCGGCTGCATGGAGTATGAAGTCATCACTATAGGGTTTGGTAATGGTGCATCCGGTGATGAAAAACTTGAGATGTAATCAGCCCTGGCTCGAAGATAGTGCATTTCAGCTGTTTCTTGGCTCATTGTAGTGGGAAGCTCACGAATTCTAACACTGTTTGGCTGTCGCTCTTGTTGTACGGCTGTATTGAAGAAAAGCGCTTATCGATCAAAAGGAACATTAAATTTGTGCCCCTACATATCTCATATTGTGTGTACTTTATCTATCCTAATAGAAGATATATCAGATGAGGTTACGTTTATCTGTAAGAGTTGCAAACTATCCAATTCTTGTAATCGTGCTAGTGATACTTGAAGATTTAAATTAACTTTATCAAAAATCCCTTCATAAGAGTGGGATTTATTTAAGAGACAGTTAGTGCGTATTTTTGCGTTGGGTAAGCCGTTTGATATACAAGGAATTTATTCTATTTTTATAGTAATTTGTTGTAACTTCGTTGCTTCAGCAACCATCCAACCCATACTTTTTTGAGACTTATCGGGGACTCTTCTTTGGCTTTTGTTAAGAGGGTCAGGTTCTAGAATATTAGGCAATATAAATAGACATATCTGTGCTTGCTTGCAAAGTCAACTCAATTTATTATCCATTATGTTTTGAAATGATTCTTTTCTGCATCCATAAATCTTTGTTTCTTGTAAACAATTTCACATCAGCTAGAGCCATGTTGTAGGTTGATAGAATTCTAGTGTTGTTGCAGTTGAAAGTAATAAGTTGTTTTTCCTGCAAACATGCTACATCTTTTGTGGCTTAGCCAATAGTGCAAATGTGATTGGTTTCCTCGTCCATCAGGAACTATGTTAACACTGGTCATAGCGCTTCGATTGACGACTTTTGTAATATAGATAATTTTGGTAATGAACTTGATTTACTTACTCAAAAGAGCTTGCTTATCCTTAGAGATCGACCTACGCTTATGCAGCAGAATTCCTCGATAATTGTGTGCTTTTTCCAATCTCTATAGGTTTCTTGTTTTGGTAGTATCTGGTATTTACCTCTTAGGCATCTCCTTACTTAGGCATTTTCCGCCTGTTTACTTATCATTGCCCGTTTTTGAACATTGTTTTCTGAACTTTATTCAATTACTGATTATCTATAAAGCCCCTAATGTTTTCCATGTATATTAGCTGAAGATGGAATAAGCTATCCCGAAATGTTCTGTATAGGTCTCGATACTAGAACATAGTGTTTCATAACTGGCCGCTCTGCGGGGCATATTGGGAATAATTGTCTGCATGCAACAAAAACATCGTGAATTTCGAAAACTTTTCAATTTTCTAGCAATTTAAAAATCAGTTATTTGCTTTCTGAAATCGTTCTATAGCAATCAAAGCCTCCTATAGCCAACCATGTAATTCATTTCCCTGTAGCGTATAAAAATGTCATGTCACTTTCATCAAAGTTTCTCACTGCTCGACTTTTCTATATGGTTACCTTAGGACGCATGATGGAGTACGCGCAACATATTCCCTTTATCTTTCTCCTATTGCTTCTACCTCGTTTTCAGATCCAGATTTAAAAAGTACAGGCTCTCTTAGGTAGTTTTCGCTATAAACAGAATTTGTGGCGCGAAAAAACCTCATATTACTTTGAAGGTTTAATCTGTCACCCCTACACATACTCACTGTATTTCTATGCATGCGGACTATAGTAGTGAAAAGCTTTGATTCCTGAAGGTTTAACAATGTGGATTTTTTCAAGTAATTTTGTCGTTATTTCGTTGCTAAGAAATAAATAACATCTTATCTGTAAAGTGCATCTGTGAGAGCCAGTCAGAGGCGCCCTACAACACTTATATTGTTATTCGCCGAATGAGACTTTTGGAAGAAGTTTGCTAGCATGTAGGATTTGTCGATAAGTATCTGGTATGTCAATATTAATAGCAATACACAATTGAAAACTGCTTATTTTTTCTGATTCATCTACAATGTTGCTCGTCCTGGCTATCATTCTCAAATTTATATTAAAGCTGTGCTTTCCAACTGATGTGATTGGTTTTGCTCCAACTCTTTCGTTGCCCACTTGTGGTTACAGCACTTCTCCACCTTTGTGCAAAGTAGAAAATCTTTATTCAAAAGTAGTGTGTCCACCTTTTACCGAATCTATGAAATCACGCACTTTTACTTACTCTTAGAAAGTTTTTTCCTAACTGGCTGAGTAATGAATCGCATTTCCCTCAAGTTCTTTTTCAATTGATTATAAAGATGAAGTTTCGTTGAGCACCACAGACAGATCTATCATCTGCACATTATGCTGATTATTACTTAATTATATCTATGAAGTTACAGCAGTTGCACGTAGATTTATTTACTCATCAAATGGTCCATATTTAATGGGTGTTTAGGACATGGGTGACAGAATTTATTTGCCTAGCATGTTCACGTATCACATTTCAGTATCTTTAATCATTCTTTATTTTTTCATTCTTGAGCAAACTTCTTAATATGTAATTTGATCTATCACCTTGTTTGCTTGTTTGTTTGTGTGTTTGTTTGTTTGTTTGTTTATCGATTCAAATAGTATTCATCATTTTTCATTTCATTTACTCATTCTTGAATTACAATTTTTATTTACTGAAGCATTATACGCTTTTTCTTCTACTCTTTTATTCTTTCATTAATTTGTTCATTCATTCATTCATCCACACATTCTTATCCATTCATTCAGTCATTGATTCCTTCATTCAATGATTAATTCCTTTATTCCTTCCTTCTTTCGGTCATTCATACATTCATTCACTTCTTTCATTCATCATTCCATTTTCATTCACTTTTCCATTTAATCATTCATTCCTTTATTCCCCAGTTTCTTCATTCATACATTATAAATTTTTCTACTCATAACTTCATGTTTGATTTGACTTTATTCAATCTTTTCTCCACTCGTATTTTTTCGATGTAATTCCTTGAAGCATTTTCACTTCAATTGCTTATATATTACGTCATTTTGTACACCATTATCTTTATGGATATAGTTGGATTCCTCAGAGATAACTGCTTCAAAAATGGGCCTTTATTTCGTCGTTATAGACAACTACAAACACCCGGATTTTTTCTTTTCATTTCTTTGAATGGCAATAAATTTGAAAGGGCGCTGATAAAATCTCAAATCTCGCTAAAATTTGACGCAGCGATTATCAAAAAACTTTTGTTTTTCTACGTAGAATTTGGTGATCACACTCATGGTACACCTGGCCTAGAAAGGAAAATACACAAAATAGTTTTACGCGGTCTGCATTAAGTCTCTTAATTTCACATAAGTGAAAGTAACTGAGGCTGAAGCCCATAATTTCAATCAGATTATGAGGTTGTAAATTGGCCGTTGGTCAATAGTTTGACCCAAGATAACGCACTTCCTAGTGAGCTTAAGTTCTTAGCATTAATTTTTCATCATATCCACGTGAGTTTGTTAAAGGACAGAAGGATATTTGTCAAGTGGATTCAATCACCTATACGCAATTACGAGTGTGGCCGTTTGTGTTGTGGAATGTATCAATGAGACTACAGAGTTCAAAGCTGAGCTTAGCAATAAGATTAAACAACAACTAAAAGGATTTCATTATAAGAAATTAGCGTGAACCTTCAAATACTATTGATCTAAATTTGTTAGCCGTTCAACGCGCTCTCCTCGTCTTTCAGAATTCTAAGTTTCGTACACGTGTTTTTTTCATCGTGCACTGTGAATCCTAGAGTGTTGCTGCAAAATACTGCAATTATCTCTGGTTGATGTCAAATAATACTTTCAGAGCTCTCACGTTGAAAAACTAAATACATGTTGTTTTTTTAATAAGAAAAAGTTTATAAGAAAATGAGGCTCAAATCGTCAAAATCTTAAGAAAATCTTAAGAAAATCACGAGGAAACATTCCCAAAATTAAGTGTTTTTATTGGCCAAAAAATGGATATTTCGTCATTATTGCATTCAAAATGTTAAAGATGGAATTCAAATTCAAGTATACAATATTATTAACAAAAATGTAAACCATTTTAGCCAGTTTATTCCAGTAAGAGTTAAGAAAAATTTAAGAAAATCTCAGGCTCAATTTCGGGAAAAGTTAAGAAAATTGAGGCTCAGGCAAAATGATGGTTTTCTTTTAAAAAAAGTCGTGTATGTGTGAGATTTTGCATTTGCCATAGCGAAGCACTTTTCCTGCCACTGCGCTGCCATTCTATAATATATTCACTTTCAGATCTCTCATAATAATATCGTATACCAGACAAAGACAGTTTTATGAAGAGTGTTTTCAAACTCTTCTTTGAAGCTTTCATTTCTTAATTTTCAATATCATATTTACGAATATTAATTCATACAAAAGTGAGGAGAAAATCAAAGTGACCCATCCATTGCTCACTGGGTGAACTAGCTAGAAAAATTTTTCATATTTTGTGAAAAAATATCCTTCTATGCTATCTCTGCTTTTAGTCCTTTTATATTTTAACTAAATTGCATGGTATGCTCTTTGACGCTTCCGATTGTACTGCGCATGCTTATGTTGCATGTGGTTTGCGTCTTTGTTGCTTTCAAGAAAAACAAATTGCATTGTCAAAACCATGAAATTCACTCTCTTTGGTGAAACTCCACAAAGACACGTCATACCTCGTGGAATGCTAATTTGGATTTTTTAAGCTGGGCATAGCAATTCCGTATTTGCATTTAATAAATGCTGTTGTTTTAAATAAATGTTCTTTTAGTTACTTTTCCTCATATTCTTGCAAATTTTGCAACAATAGCCTGCGGGCAGAGGGCCTGTTTCAAAAGATTGATTGAACATGATCGCCCTTTATTTACTATTCAAACGCGTGTCATTTCAGTTAGATATTATTGTATTTCTGTGAATTTATTTAGCTAAGTTATCACCTGGATTCAAATCATCAGAACATCTGTAATAACAAAGTTCGTTGGTTAATGTTAATTTTCCGGACTTTTTGTATTTTCCTCAATATCTTGATTGTCATCTGAAAGTAACAGATATATAATATTGCATGCCTGCCTCACACATTCAGGTTGCACATTTTGGTGCTAACTAAAACACTATTATTTTTTAGTATATTTATTGTGTCGTCCACGCATTACAAGAAATCGATGTTTGTTTCCAGAACAAACTGAAATTCTTTCAAACATTTCATGTTTACATGTAAATCTGACCATGTTGAATTAAAACTTCTGTCGCTTATAGAGTTCTTGTCCTGTGAAACTGTCTTTTTGATTACTTTTTCAATAAAAGTGGCTCGCCAGGATTTTGAGCCTATGTGTTCAAGTTCATAATCAATAACAATATGTATTGTAACCTTTTGCCATTGTTCGCAGTTCCATGACTTTCACCTGCATTGCTTGCAGTTCATTCTTGTTTCGGTGCAACAGTTCGTTTGTACACATGTCAGCTAATGTGAATCTCATAATTTTGTATTTACGCATGGTATGCAATCAGCCATTTCTGGCCTTACTCAGGAATTCAATTAACTACGGTAATATTTAATTGACTATTTGCGTCAGTATGATACATCCTTGCTGGAAAGCACTTGAACTATGGGGTGAAACTTTCCTTGTTTTTGAATAGCTTCTCTTCTAGCTTCAATTTAGCTTTTTCTGCAAATATAACGTACTTGCAATTCCAGCAATAGAAAATGCAAATCTTTTCTCTGATGTTTCTAGTTTTTATGCATTTAATTCTTCCCCCTCTCACAGTAGCGATGGCTTTCAGTAATGAATATAGTCATCTACGTAAATGCCCTTCCAATAGTTCTTGGTAGGGCTTCTACGTAGATGACTATATAATCCTTCCCGTTACGTAATTACACTTGTACAGTGATACAAAACGTCAAACTATACGATACAGTCATGAGTGTTGGAGAGGGGGTGGCAGTGAGGGGCTACAGCCCCCTTAGTTGGGCAGAAATCCACTTTATTCAGGCAATTTTCCTGAGAGAACAATAGGAAATTCGGGCTACTGTTCTGAATGCTCTCCAAATCGCCTTACTCAGTTGGGCACAAGTTTTACAGTCCCCCTAAATTTGAAGCCCTCCTACGCCTATGGATACAATATGCAATGATTCATTGCGTCATAGGTTCTATAGCACAACTATAGACTCGCTCTATGTGCTGCGATGAACATAGAAGACCAATTTAGTGAGCGACTTACCGAATTTATTCATTTTAACATCAATACATTTCTTGAAGCGGCATGCCTGGCATTGGTTCCTCCTCTTCTTATCAACGATGCAGTTTTGATTGCCTTTGCACGTATATACCATGCCACGCCTGACGCTTCTCATAAAAAATCCGCTACAGCCATCGCAAGTGAACACGCCGTAGTGTCTGCCTGATGAAATGTCGCCGCACACTTTACAAAGTATCTCAGCTCTTCTTTGCACTTCTTTCTGGTTTGATGGGATCGTTGGGCTGTCTCTGTCTGACAGTACATGAATAGTCTGAGGTTCATCCATTGGTGAACCTAAAATGAGGAATAGCTGATCGTTATTATATCTATTTGGTATGAAGCTACTCCGTGAATTGAAATCTTGGCTTTATTACAGGACGTAGGACGAAAACGGAGAAATGGTAAACCGTGCTTGTAAAATATTACTCATTCGACTAAGTTATTTAATTTCCAGGTTACTAGCATTAATCATAAGACATTTCAGGCTGCTTCTTAAATAAGCAATGAAGTAAAATTTGTTTTCACCCTGATATGTTTTACCCATTGATTCTAAACACTTAGAAGAAGTACAAAAGTATAGCGCTCCTTTTTATTATTTTGCATCATCTCTTAGTGCTGGTAGCACATATGTTCATTATAAATAACTGTTTACTTTGTATTCTTACAGCTTATGCTTCATTCTCTTTTGCTTGCCATCAGTAAATGAAGGGGAGTTTGATGAAAGTAAGCAGCAGCAGATATTTTAGCTTTATGGTAAAAATGTCATAACACTTTATGACTGATGATAATTTTGGGATACTGTACAGATGCACTTACAATCAGCCTTGCTTTGGCATGAAAACTTGTAGCTTTATGCAATATTTCACCGGTTGTCCTGTGGTGAAGCTGATTCTAAGCACTTCTGTATAACATCCAACATAAACAATAAGTAGATGTACACTTTGACGGCCTAAGGCAGGCATGTCCAAAGTCCGGCCCGCGGGCCAAATCCGGCCCCCGGTTAAATTTTATCTGGCCCGCAGCCTAGTCATGAAATATATAACGCTCGTATACTGTTATTTGGCTAGCAGTATTAACATTCTTTATTTACCCACTAGAGACCAACAGCACTTTACAC
>OLMO02000006.1:2543447-2570504 GCA_900291935.2 Cassiopea xamachana | reverse complement strand
TATTTTATATATATATATATATATATATATATATATATATATATATATATATATATATATATATATATATATATATTTATATATATTTATTTATATATACAGGCTATATATAGAGTAAACTTGATCCTAAAGAAACAAGATACACTTGTCCTCTTGGTAAACGTTTCGATTAAAACCTTCGTCAGTACTCGGAAGACAGTGTATTTTTTTATTATTCTATGTGTGAAACTTGTATACTTTGTGGATAGCATACTATTATTCAATATGATATGATATAATATACTATGATAAAGCATTATAAAATATAACATATTACAATATAGTGTAATATAGTATGATATAATATATTGTAAGGAACGCTACCGATCCATTCTATTGATGGCAGTGCTTGATGTCGTAGGACAGAACAGTATTAAGCTTCGTAGCCAGAACACAATAATGTCAATGGTGACATATAGTTTCACACTTAGCGAGATCTTTAGACATCTCATAAGTATATAAGTATGTTAAAAATTTATTCTAGTATTTCCTACCAAGAACTTTTTTCTATTATCCTCTGTGAATAGCTGTGCCACTTGCTATCAAAGGTATTGTTAAAGAGATATTTACTAGGCGATTGACTGCTTGCTGAATCCCGACTCTAGACAGAACCCATCTTATTTTTTGCTGCTTCTTCTCAATTAATTGCATAAAAGTATTGGGGTTTTGGCAACGGCCGTTGAAATGCTTGTAATTGTTCTCCACCTTATCATTTTGAAATTGTTTTTACATCACTAGCGCATGCCTACATACCCCCTAACGCTGTGCTTTTCATGTTTCTTTTTCATTTTCGCTGTGTTTTTCATCGAATAAGTATCGTAACATTCACAGAAATATATGCAGGCAGTTGATTTCATAAGTAGTAGCATTTTGCTGCGTTTTTTGCTTTAAACAAAGTACTCGTGCCAGCCAAAATGCCTATGACAATTGAAATAATCTTTCCAGCTAACGTACTCATGCGCCATGTATAGTGTCATCAACATATCAGAGTTCCTCTTCGACATAGTATTCGTTCTATGTCATTTGTTCTTTATGCTAACATTTTTCCTCCAACCAATTATTAGTTTATCTTTTGTGTAAGACATATTTTTCACGTTAGCTAGCTATGTTTTTAGCAGTGTGTGTTTTTGTGGAAGTTTTAGGTTAGACTTCACAAAAACTGTACGCGCGTCAATATTTGATTTTCTTGTTCAAATTAGCTTTCGTTCATCCTATCGTAGTTACTTTCTTATCGAAGAATAAAGCCTTTGGCATCACATGGGATTTAATGTTATTTGGCGAATCTATTTGCTTGAATTGTACCCAGATCTAAGTTCTAATAGAAGTTTGAGGCTATAAAGAACGTTGTATGTAAATCTATAGAATTTCAAGCCTCTTAGACTGCAAAAGTGTTGTTTTATACTTCACTGATTTTTCAAGATCGGAAGATTATTAATAGCTAGGGACTTCCATGAATTGACTTGCGAGATAATTTTAGTTAACAATGACTCATTTTTATCAATCACTATAGTTCCTATTTCTATAACTTTGCGCCAAAGCTCGCGATATTACTTCGGAATATTTGTATTAGAGTATATTGTCTAAGTTGAAAACTCGCTGAAGCTTCATTTAAAGTTGATGTATTATTCACTCACAATTTCTGGAGACAAAGTCGCATCAAAATTATAAATAGAGAACTTCAGGTGCTTGCTTGACATGATTTCTTACCTCTTCGAAGAGAGTAGGTTTTTCACCTTGGCACTACCGATTATTTTGTATGTAGATCATTTTGAGCATGATATTTTCAATTCTATCGTCATATCTCTTACTTGCTTCTGCAAATATTGTTGCTTTTCAACTAATATATATCGTAGGAACTTTTTAAATTACTCGCGCTGTATTTTCGGAATGGTATACCTCATATCATACCATTAGTGGAAAATATTCTTAATAAAGAGAGAAAGATAATTATTTTTCTTTCTCTAGTCTCAATCATTTGCTGAATAATTCTTCTTTATCTAACTTTCTTCTTTTTCTGTTAATCTTCCTTCTTTGTTAATCTTCCTCCTTTGCTCTTACTCTTCAGTCGATTTACTTCTTTATAGCTCCTTTCTTAATTATTTAATGTTCAACATATATGTATTATTAACCACTAAAATGTCATTTTTTACTTCTGCTTCTCTTCTTTAGAAACCTTACTTTACCGCACCAAAGTACTTCAAATTAGAAGAGCAATGCTGAAGAAAGTAATGGCCAAATTCTCTAAAAATACCTGGCTTCTTCCCCACTTCTTCAATGTCCATGCTTTAGTTTTTGCAGTCTGCAACTTTCATGTGGTTCTTTGGATCTTCGCATCAAGTTTGTCAACTCTCAGCCGATATCAGCACTTTTCATTCATGCAACAGCTGATTCTCTATTCAATAGACCAATTGCTTGTCCGCACAGTTTCCTTTATCACATCTCCGTATCAAAATACGATATTTTCCTCGTTATTATTTAATTGCTAATACAGCAAGGGGGTATTCAAATCTGTTCTTTCACGGGGGTCTTCCACCGAGGCCAACACCTATCTTACTACGTAGACTCATTCTAAACCTCTTTCTCATCTCAAATGACGGAAGGTGCGACCGAGTCTGTGAATCATCCTAGTGCTGTGTCACTCACTATCTATAAGAATATAGATCATCAGTCTTTCTTGAGTACTTGTAGCCATCATTCCATACTGTTTCTTTAAATTCTGATTTCAAAAGCATCCTTATGATGGGTTAATAGTTTTTCGATAGGCTTGATGCCATTGCTGTCTTAATCAGAGAGTTAGCTCTCTTTTTAATAATCTCTATTGACGTATGTGTACGTGTAGAGTGATAATCATGCTGCACACGCGCTTGCAATTCACCCAAGCACCTAAAAAGAGGTACAATGTTGCTTGTTCAAAATTTCAGTTCTGATGTTACTTATTCCGGATGATCGACTTTCAATGATGAGCTTCCAGTACCTTTATCTACCATCTTTACATGCTGAAATCCCTCTCTAATTAACTAGATGCTTGACCCTGTCTTATATAATTACTGAAGGTTGCTTTTGTGTTCCTACGTGCCTTCTTTTTATCAAACACGGTAACCAGCGGAACTTTGCTTGGTTTTCAGGAGTGATATGTAAATGGCGTCTAAGAATATTTGATATGACGATTGCATGCCATGTTACATTCAATTTTTCTCGTCTTGCAAATTCAGATATAAGTCAGCCTCTCCTCAATAATTTCTTGCAGAATTATGGTCTATTTTCACCTGTTGATATTGAAAGCTGATGCTATAATGGGGTATCAAGGGCAGCCTAATTCAAGGGAATCAGAATAGTACTGGAGTTGAACATTTACAATTAATTCCTCTTTTTTATTAAAGTAAATTCTTAGTTGAAAGTTTTTCACGGAAGACTTCTTATAAATCAGGCAGCTTCAGAGTAACTCTCCATCAGTATATAAAAATAAAAATGATAAAATAAAATGAAAATGGTTATCATTATTTAATGTATTTTATTTATTCTTCCCACAGGAAATAGTGAGCAGAAGTTTTACGTGTTTTAACAAAGAGCAGAAGTGACGGAGGAGAAAGGTAAATGTCAGGATTTGATGACGTCAGTTCACTATGCTCTCTAAATATTGCGCCCCGAGACGGTCTGGATTGCTGTTATTATTTAATGTATTCCAGTTAGCCTCCTTTCTCATAGAAGTCGGCAGCAGCTTTATAGGGCAAATTTCTCGTTTTCAAGACTGTTTCTCCTATCAGGGTACCGTACCATATTTCAATTAAAATGTGACCTCTCCTATATGCTTTTCTCGCAGCTCCCGTAATGCGGTGGAAGGGGTCACTGATATTCCAAGAATGGAACATATTTAATGAATTTGATTCGATCAATCAAGCGATTTCAGCCTTACCCATAGATGTAGCCGTAGATATTGTCCTGTAACTATTCTGTGCTTTCATAACAACAATATAGCTATTCAGAAACATCTTTCTATACAACAGTTAATTCAGCCCTCATAAACATTTTGTTTATGAAGAGGTTTTGCACTCACAGAAGTATATCTTATCTAAATGAATAATTTAAAAATCATAGGAACAAAGCAGATTTCATGCCACATGCAGTTTCTATAAGATTCCTTCCCTTTTGTTGATAAAATCACGCAGCTGCTACGGGAAGGCTGCTTTATCATCTTCGCTGCTCTCTGCATTCGTAATATATGGAATATCTTTGTAAAGTTTGATGCCACATCTCTTTCTTCATCAAAGTTTTCATGACTTTCTTACAGCCATTCAATGATAAGCACATCACATTTTGTTCACGCGATTTCAACTCTTCTTTAAAGTCGATCATTAAGTGAAACGGTTGGCTATTGTAGTTAGAAGTACCTCTCAAGCGTGAGTCATTTCAGTTCGTTATCACTGGTGACGTAGCATTTTCTTGCTAGATTATTACACATTTCTTATCAAATGAATGTTACCGATAACAAAATAAGGTAGAGGCATGGTAAGAATTTTTATGGCCCCGGAAAATCCAGTTTTAGGGGCCCACTTTACAATTCAGAGGCCCTGGGCCACCTGTTTTTTCCATAGAAATATGATGTTACAAATGCTTAAAGCTTTAAAGGAAGAAAGATCTAAGTGGCCTTTTATGGAGCCTACTGGCAAATTTCCCTATTCCTGGGGGTTCACCACACCCCTGAAAGCAGAGCTCCTCAAGCTGACTCTCTTCAGATTTGATGAGAGGTAGTGATCCTCCCCCGCAGCGTAGCATTAATTCCAACAGCTTCCTATTGCAATTCTCTAGCATTGAGAACAGAAGTGTAAGCCTTCATCCAGCAAAATCAAATGCAATGTCAACTATTTTGATAAATTGATAAAAATTTTATAGAATGCCGCAGTTGACATTCAGCCGCAAAGCATTCTACGATTGTGTATCGGTGCCCAAAGTCAACATAAGCTTTGCTTTAGTATTTTTATAGTTAAATATTTGATATTGGCAATGAAAATTAAGGAGAGTGTTTTGTAAGTAAAATTACGCGGAACAACGAGTTTTCAATTGAAAAAGCTGCTATATTAATCATTAATTGTTAAATATTGTCATAGTCTTTGATTTTTCATTCATAGTTTGCATATCCTTTAAAAGAACAGTACTCGTTTGCGGCTCGCCTATTTCCAATTAATCCAACTACTCACGCATTTAAGTGAACAGTTGGTCGCAGACTGAAGATGATCGCTATTTCGAATTAAATCAAAATATTTATTCAAATACGCATCCCTTACAATTCTGCATTTGTTCTTGCTGCGTAGCAAGAGAGTCTAAAGAGTATTGGAAGCCTCCTTAACAGATGTTTCAATCAATTCTTTGCATCATCGCATTGTCTTACATATCCTGTTACAAATGGATCCAACTTAATTGCGATAAAATTATTAAGAGTATTAAAATTCTCTGTTGTTCTTTTTCTTAGTCTTTGTTATTTATTTTCCTTTTAATTCTTTTAAAACATTGCTCGACTATAACCTCAAAATAAAGCCATGTCTGTTTTCACGAAGCGGTAGTGCACCAAAGCTTTCTATTTTCTCAAAACCACTATCTCTGGTCTTTCAGAAATCCCCTTAAGCTAAAAGTCATTTTACATGCAAAGATATCATTGGTTTTGTTGTTGTTGTTGTTTACTTTACTTTGAGTAGGCTGTTATACCTGGCTTTTTTCAGCTAATTTATGCTTACTATGCATGCCGCATCCAGGCATGGGACCCCTAGTTTAACGTCCCTTCCGAAGGACGACGGAGTGAGCTGTTTTGGTCGTTCATCTGGAAGGTCGCCCATCCAGTTTCTGACCATACACAACCATGCTTAACTTCAGTTAAACTAAAGGAAACGGCTGGGCCGCTTGGCCACTCACCCCGCTTTTAGTTCAAATGCTGTAGAATGCAGTTGCTCTGTTAAAGAAATGACATGCAAAGTTGAATAAATGGAAGTTGGCTATTGAGCAAGTTCGGTATTACCGAATCGGTAATCTATTATTGCTATTCTACAATCGAAAAATCATAGCAGCATTAATTGTATGTATAGTAAGCTTTTGAAAGGTCCATGATTAGGTAGTGGCTAATTGAGTTGATTTTTGTCGATTGATTGATTGACAAAATCGTGAGATGTTCTGATTGATTGAAGATATCAACTGTCATATCACCACAATTTGATACACCATTGTTCATTTAAACATGTGTACCCCTTGGCTATTCACAACTAAAGATATTGCCTTCAAGGAAATTAAACTGATTATATTAATTTTTTGTTTATCTGATTGGGTCTGATTCGATAATTCACAAGTTTAAAATTCTGATTGATTTAAGATTTGGTATGTTGAATAGTGTATTAACTAATAAATGTATCAAAGATTGATTGTTTCTTGATAACTCTTTTGATTAATTGATTTAATGACTGATTGAGTGGGAATTGCTTCGCTGATCAACTAACTAGTAGCCTACTACTGAATCGATGGTTGGTTGGTCTGTTGACTGGTTTGTTGGTTGATCGATTGATTGGCTAGTTGGTTGGTTGGTTTGTGGAATGGTTGGTTGGTTAGTTGGTTGGTTAGTTTGTTGATTGTTTGGTTAGTTTTTTTAATTGGTTACTTGGTTAGTTGGTTGGTTGATTGATTAGTTGATTAGTTGATTGGTTTGTTGGCCTGTTGGTTGGTTTGTTGGTTGGCTGGCTGGCTGGTTAGTTGGTTGGTTAGCTGGTTAGTTGGTTGGTTCGCTGGTTAGTTGGTTGGTTAGCTGGTTAGTTGGTTGGTTAGCTGGTTAGTTGGATAGTTACCTAGTTAGTTGGTTATTTAATTAATTGGTTGGTTGGTTAGTTGATTGGTTCATTGGTTAGTTGATTGGTTAGTTGATTGGTTGGTTGGTTAGTTGATTGGTTGGTTGGTTAGTTGATTGGTTGGTTGGTAGGTGTATCAACTAGTTGATTAAAAGCATGTTTTCTTCAATATGATCAACTCATTTTCCTTCAAGCTTACGTACATATACATCATGTTTCCTAGAAGTACGGTAGAAATGTTCCGTATGAGTGCCATCCGCAGAATGGCGAGCTCAGCACACCTGATCAGTAATAAGAGGTACAGGCCACTAAACTATCATCAATACATTACTGTAGTGGAGGGAAGGTTTTTGATATTGACCTTTCGTTTCCTATACAGAAATTGCCAATAGAACTGACTTTGTAGCCCCAGAAGAATGTCAATACTAAGGCACTTATAAAAAGCAATAAGCTCGTACTCTTCTGTCCCAATCCAACGCAGCTTTGCACTACTTTCAATTTCCATACTATCGACTGTGCTCTCTTACTGAGCTGATATAGAACTACTGCTATATTATCAATTCTCCGGCAAAATATGGGTGAACAGCAACATGGATCGTACCAGAAAGCTGAAGATAATCTGACATGGCTCAAGGAATGAAAGTAGGCAAAGATGTAAGCATCTATGAACAAGTTATCCCCTCGGAAAAGCCCCAAATAGAGAGAAAATGAAGACAATAAAATGAACAAATTTCAAATGCGTTAATAAACCATCATTGCATTGATCATACGCCATATCATCGTACTCCTTTAGACTACCTTCCATCCATTTGTTCTGGATATTAATTTACTTTCTATCCAGCTTCGAGTAAATACGGACGGCCTATGTGATCGCTACCATTTATTGCTATAAATAGCCAGTTTTAGGTGCTTGATAATTTTCCATTGTCTGTATAGTTGGTGCCATAATCTTATATTGTTTACAGTTGCAATGTTTGCAAATTTGCTTGTGAAAAGTGCGGCAAAAATCTAATTAAAAGACGCGATGGTTTGAGATCATTTGCTAAAAGGGACAGATTTTATTGTTTGCATCTCTGCATTTGGCACTCCCCCACCCCCGGCCGTTCTGCATCAGTCCCCCGAAATGGGCCTCAATCATTTACATTTATGGTCTTTATTTTATTGACTGTCCTGGGCTTCAATTGCCAATTGTTTTTGAGCATTGAATGTAAATAGGGAAAATGAAGCCCTTGATCTTTGGGCTTGTGTGCATTCACACTCCTTTAACGCACATACAAGGCTTTACGCAACCATTGATAAAACTCATTGAATCATTTTCCGTCACTGGCTTTGTATTCAAACCTCAATGCACAACTCGATTCAAAATCACAGGTTACGCCACGTAAGGCCGTTTTAACGTGAATTCGAAAACACGCATGCGTTGATCGCATCTCTCGCATCAACAATCGACTTCTTTAATTAGAATCACTTCAACTGTCTGATAAAGGATTGGATTGTGGAATAGCCGTCAGTCTTTTCAGTCACTGGATTTGCTTTTCGAACCGGCCATTGAGCTAAAAAGGTTAGTATTCCTTGATTGTTATGATTAACAAAAGTACAAGCAAACTCTAATATTGTTTTCTCTGGTTTTTGGTGGCCTTTTACCGTATTTTTGCGGGTGGAGATGATGCCCTTGCAGAGTGAACATGTTCAGCAGATGGTGCAGATCAACCAAATTGAACGCTTCTCCAAAGTGTTGCAGCTTAGAGGGAATTGCAATGCGTCAGAGCTGCTTTTACCTCGTGGAATTGCTCAAGAGAGATCTTTCTTGTAAGACCATAACAAAATTCAGCTGCCCAGTCATTTGCAGCAAATTGTTTCTCACGCAAATAATCATCCACATATGGAGTTTCTCAATGCAATGAAAATATTATCATTGGTCTTGCGTACGAGTGCAATTGCATCCTATGAAGCATTCATGGAAATAAAACAGTTCAATACTTTATAATTCACATAAGTTTCTACTAGCACGTATTGCGCAGCCTTCACATTTCTGCAATACGCAATTGTGCGTTCTTTATTGCATGAAAATCGGAGAGGAGCTAGTATATTGATAGCTCTATAAACCAATCAAGAGGATTTATTTTGCAACTAAAGTCAAGGTGTGGAGACTTCCTCTCACGGCTTCTCTTCGTATAAACAGGTCGTGATCCCTTGACCAGCTAATTGTCTTCCTTCAATGTTACCGTAAACATTCAGTTTGCTATTTCCGGCTTCCTCTTCTTTCCCTACAAAATCTACTTACAGAATTTACTTCTGCTATATCATGCACCGAAACTTTCTAATTCTTCAAATGTAACTCATGCAGCTTCTACAGCACGGCAAGAGCTGTGTGTTATTTGACTGCCAGTCCTTCTGCTTTGTTGGTCTTCACAAGTACATTGCAAGTTTATCTGCCTACACACAACCCTTTCTACTGTCACTGTTTTGAATAGAAAGGTGATGCTTGTCATCGCTAAGAGTCATCAACCTTCCATAAGCTCATTGTCTTTGAATTATAAGCTACCAATTACGAAAATGTTAACATTTGATATTTTTGTTTGAATTAAAAAAGGTTTTAACATCATAGTATATATCAAATGATAATTTTGTGCAATTATAGTGTCCCAACAATATTCGAATCTCTGATGATGTACTTGAGTTTATTTTCTACTTCTTCTTTTTTCTCTCTTTAAATGTAATTATCTAATGAATCTTAGGATTCTCTTTAAATTTTGTTTTTGTTCTGCTGTGATTCTGCTCCAAAGCTAGCAAACATCACTCGAAACAACATAAGATTAGGTCTATATACGTAGAAATGTGATTTTGGATGATAATTAAAATTTGATAGTTGTTATCATAAGCCAGTTTAAGTCGATAGTGACCCTCATTCTTTTCATCATGAGCAATGGATATTTCATTTAAAGTTTCAATTCACAACAACAATCATAAGCCTTTTTATGGCTAGGTACATGAACGTAGGAACGGAGAGCAAACGGGACACGTGCCCTCCACTTTTCACCCTTTTTTGTTTGTCATGGTGCCCCCTAACTGCATTATTCCCCCACTTTTAGAATACTTCCTACGTCCTTGGCTAGATAGCTTGCAATTAGATGATGCTATCTTTATAGGTGTAAATACAAAGATAATTGTATCAATATTTAGAGCCGCAAGACATATATTATAATTTGTTAAATAAAAGCTCTGGATTGTCCAATTCTTTCTCCCCTTTGCAGAGTACATAGGATAATAATCAAGGTCATCACTATCATCACCATTATTATTACCATCACTATTACCATTATTATTATTGTTTTTAATATTATCATCTCCATTAGCAGGATAATCAGTCTTATTATTATTTAGTTATTTTATCATTTTTGTGATTGCTAATGACATCATTACGATCTTCATCGTCGTCTTGCCATCATCAAAATCTTCTTGCATATATGACACCTTCAGGAAGCTTAGGAGACCCTGAGATCTTTGAATAGCCTACCAAATGTTTGGAAGATGTGATTGATCCGACTACACTTAATCTATTCTTCTATCTCAATATTTACTTGGCAGAATTGTAGCATCAGCTATGGCTGAGGGGGCCTGGTTAGGCAGTTTGCTACTGGTAAGCAACATCCGCCCCAATTCTGAATCTTAATCTTGTCTTTTCTGGCGGTTGCACCCCTGAGGGGGCCTAGAACTGACCTTTTGTGTTAGTTGATCGCCTAGCAATTGTTTAAAAGAGATGACTGATACGACTCCATTCAATCCACTCTGTCACCCCTTCTCCCCTCCAACAACTACTTGGCAGAACTGTAGCATGAGCTATCGAGCTCGCTTTTTACTGAAAGGATCATCATCATCGTCGTCGTCATCATCATGATCATCTTGATCATCATGATCATCATGATGATCACCATAATGATGATGATGATCATCATCATCATCATCATCACCATTATCATCATCATCATCATCATCATCATCAATCATCATCATCAATCATCATCATCAATCATCATCATCATCATCATCATCATCATCATCATCATCATCATCATCATCATCATCATCATCATCATCATCATCATCATCATCATCATCATCATCATCATCATCATCATCATCATCACTATTTATGTTCATCATCTAGTTCTTCTCTCCAAGTTCAGGACTTCTAAGATGATTCTTGCTTAATATTCTTTTTCAGCCGTCAAGTTTTCAATACTTTTTGTCTTCAGATGCCTGTCTTCTAGTAATTCTACCCCGCTTTTGATACAATAGCATCCAAATGCCAATGCTGGGAGATCTGTGATTCTATAGCGTACTATCATGAAAACTCTGAAACGCTGACCACAGCCTGATCGCTGATGAATGGTACCAACACTCTCTTTGTCGGTCTTCCACGCACATTACTCCAGCTTACACCATGCTGCATTTGCCTCATCTCTATTGTCACTCGTTTCTGCGATAGCTCTTCATTTCATATATTTGCATTTAGACTGCTTTTATACACAGACAAACTTGGTTTTAAAATTTTGTTTTCAAAGTCGTCATTCCGGAAAGAGCGTAGATTTGCAAGCTGCAGCTCCTGAATTTCTTGGTATCAGGGCGCATATTTTGGCTATTCGACTTGATGGTTTCACGTTATACCCTTCAAGTCCTACTGCTGATCAGATGTGCTTAATGTTGACTTTAGGTACACTACGAAGGAGTCAGTCTGATTTCTATTAACGCTGGACTGTGGAAGGATTGTACAATGAGCGATAAGCCTACTACCAGCACTCAGATGCTTTTAAGCAAGGCCAGTTCGTCTGGCTATTCTTCTGTTAAATGTGAACAACTGACTGAAAAACCCCACCAAGTTGTGACGAGTCTCAGCAATGAAAGATGACTTGATGTTGTTGCTTTCCTTTGTTTCGTGATGCTACTTTGATTGAATCATGAAAGCACTTGGGGATCATTCATTTAGCATGTTCGCATCAAAATGGCAGAAATTTCACCCCAACTCCCCCATCGTACGCTCATGTACGCTTGTTACGACCCCAACCCCTATTGAGTATGTACTCTTACTCATCTGACTCCCTTCTCTCCCCCATTTCTAACGGGAAATTTTTTAATATCCAAACAATAATTCCATAGAGAAAGACTAAAAGCATTTGAGAGACAAGAAAATAATCATAGCAAATGCTTTATAAAACACTAATAAAAGTCGTTGCCAAAGACAACAGAGCATGGTAACAATACCTTGCATATGAAAGTATAATAAAATACATACAAAAAGGGACTATTTTGCCTACTTACTAAGATGTGTCAGCCACCTCCCCCTGTACGCATGGCGTACGCTTTTGCTCCACCCCCTCCCTCTTCGTGCGTACATACTAAATGAATGATGCCTTGGTGGCGTCGTAAAGGTTCTTTGCTACTGTGCAATAGATCCTTCACAATGTCAGACATAAAAACATGCTTGTAGCAAACTTGATTTTCACGGTTTCATACTTATACATTTGCACATTGAAATTTGTTAACACACACCAGCTGATTTGCCAAAGATCATAGATTTTCGATTAATCCTTTCAGTTACCTGCGGCTATTCTCTTTCTGTTTTCAATCGTTCCATTACCTGCTTAATTTCCAGTCAGCCTTGATCACAAGAGGGAAACAATCTTTTGAATCTAATGTTCCAGCCACGCATTCATTCGCTGTCCGTAGTAGCCTGTGCTGTCATTGACTTTTTGCTGTTTTACAACCCTTGAGACTATGAGTTTGTTCCAAGGTAAACCAAACACATATTTAAAATTCCCACACTTTATCGAGACTCTTAGCTTCTTCTAACTCTTTTGGTGCTCACGGTTGATTTCATGTATTTCATATTAAGGATTTAAGAAAACGTAGAACCTTCTCAATTGAACAGCTCCTCACGGCATTCTACAGCTGAAGCTGTAAATGATTATCTTCTATGCTTCTTGTCACACATTGCAAACTGAGTCATTGTTTTGTGGGGGACGTGGTGTGCATAGAAGCAGGGAGAGATATGAAGACTACGGGAATAATAGTGGTTTGTGGACTCAACACTCCTGCTTTTACAGCAAAATTTGTTTTTTAAATTGGTTTGTTTGGGTATGTTTGCTAATATCGGCCCGTTGGTTTAAGGCTACGTTTGAATCTCTCCACTGAATTCTGTTCCTCAAGAGATCTGCCCAGTATCATATCATATCATATCAATAATGCTCGTGCCAACGTAGAGATTTGGTCAATACTTTGCATTTTTCACCCCCAATAAGTAAAATCCTTCTTACTTCAATATCCTGAACTTTGGACCTCGTGCCGATGCCCAATCTCCCTTTCATGTCAAACATGTATTGATTAAATGTAATTTTTTAAACATGTACAAGCTCATTCACCGTGATTATCAATATTTAAAGAGGAAATTATTGGCTTAAGTTTATTTATTAGGTTAATATGTACGCCATTTTAAAGATTATAATGTTATTGGTTTAAACATCAATTGCAGTTTTACACATTCTCTTTCTCTGTCAAAATCTCTCAATCTCTAACTCTTTCTTTGTTTCCCTTTATCTCTTATCAGAATAAAACCAAATTTCTTGGAGCAGCTTTGAATCTTTCTAGCTAAAGTTTTCCTTTTCACATTAGCCTAGCTACTCAGATTGCTTTTCAACGTACCTTATCACATTCCTGTAAAGTAGAATTTCGCATGGAGAAAGTTTGGTGTATACATATTTAGCGAGTGAGGAAAGACAGCCTCATTAAGTATTAATGAGCTTGCGCGTGGTCTCTGTTTCGCGACGAGAACATCTTCTTCCCTTTGTGGATAGCATCAACAATGATTAGCAGAAAAATATAGGAATTTATTTGGTATTCAATTCGATTTTTCAACTTCCAGGTGATCAAGATGTTGGCTAAGGTTCTGACCATAGCAATTGGCTTGGCATGTGTCGTGGAAGTCATTGTGAGTTATAAATTTATATTATGTTGTTTACCACCAGAACCATTGAAACTTCATTGGATTCATTTTTACAATTTTACGCCTTGCGAGCACAGTACATTTAATTCAATTTAAATTTATTCGGAAAGCATTCCACATTAAAGATACGGAAAAATTCTCCTCTTAAAATACATCGTTTTAAAGTGTTCGGTCAGTGTGTTGCTAGAAAGAGCATTCAGTATATTAGGCCTATACCGAAGACAACAACAACTTTTCCCAGAATTTGTTACAATCGCATTGTGTATCTATGACAACGAGCAAATATTTAGGTGGTTGAATTGGTGATCAGTGAAAGTTGCTTTGTGCATTGATCAGGATGAATAGGCCCCATTAGATGATTTACGTATTTATGCCTTTGCGCATAGGTCATACACTCGAAAAATACCTGACAGCCGTGGATCTATGGTATCATCGGCATGAAGGCCTTTGATTGGCTGGTTCTGACCCAATTACTCGAGCGTGAAGATAATCGCTCATTCGTAGATGAGGTGGTCAATTCTTTCCTCGATTTCTCGCCAGGAGAGATTGTATTTTTGAAATTTCATTACAAATATATATATAAATATAGAAGCTAACACGAAAGAATTCGATTGGATATAAACAAGAGGTTTTATCATCGCCTCGGATTGTTGTTCATGTCAAACTGGATTCATGTCTCTCCAATGAAGAATATTCGTACTGCAGTTGGCTTGCTCATTAGTAGAAAGATATGATTTTACGATACTCAATTTTGCTATTTCTTTGGAGTAGTTATGTGGTATGCTTTTCTCATTATACATCGTCACTACTATACATATATGGGCAATATCAAGTCACTGAATGCTTAGTATTAATCCGTGTTTTCATTCGTAATGTGGTATTTTTCGAATGATCCCTATCCTGGTAGAGAACACTTAGGACCGATAAGAACCTGCTATTCCAATAATGTATCAAATTCTTTACGAAAGTTATCCATCCAGAGACTTTGAAATAAGAAACGAAGTAAGATGTTTTAACAGCTTCAGTGTGATACCCTGATTTTTGTAGGGGACATTGGCCATACTCTACTAAGCAGAAATTTTACTGATAATGTTTGAACTTTACAAAATATTCGCTTGAAAAGCAAGGAAATTCTTATTTGTTGCCATTTGTTTATTCTCTTGATGAGAATATTCGGAAATGTAGAATTGCTTATATATTTCTTCAAATTGGGAAATATGTATATTTGGCATGACATCATGCTACAACTTTGTCTCTAATGTACTAATGAGCATTTGCTCTGATAATTACTTTAAATAATCACTTGGGTATCCATTGAGATTCTATAGATTTGCCAAAATTGTTCTGAAAGTTATGTTTCATTATTTTATTTTCCTCCTTCATCACATTTCGTGCTATCTTGCTTTGTCCTCTTAGAATTCACATTCACTCTATTTGTTGTTCATGGCTAATCCATAATAATGGCCAACAAATTCACCAGTTTGCTGCAATTAATTAGAACATATTGGGATTTTACTCGTTCTTTTGTTGCTTTTTTGACTAACTAAAGACCGCTAAACCTTGCGGGTGGCTCAACTGCTACCAAATATTGCAAGCATCTGACCCCTTGATTTCGCCATGCATACATCCATCTTACTGAGTTATCTTTTTCATTGTAGGTGTCACTGCCTGTATCACCCGTTCCACCACTACTCAACAAACTCTTGAAAGATCAAAATGTAACACTTGGATTCATCTTAAAAGGGCTACAGGGTCCTCCTGGTAGAGATGGTATGCCTGGTGCATCCGGTGCTCCAGGACCCCCAGGTCCTCCTGGATTCAAAGGAGATCCCGGTGCAAATGGAATGCCTGGAGCTCCTGGTATGATGGGTCCTCCTGGACCTCCAGGTTTCCAAGGTAATGATGGTATGCCTGGACCTCCTGGTATGCCTGGAGCTCCCGGATGGCCTGGTGGCAGTGGAATGCCTGGTCTGCCTGGACCCCCTGGTATGCCTGGACAGCCTGGTCCCCCTGGCCCGACACCAATCAGATATGTAAGTATCACATCTTTTGACGTCCTCCTACCTTAAGTTGCTTTCATTGTTTGCAGTTCATTTTCTTTATGCGTATCCCCAAAGGTAATATCTCACGAACTGTATATTTTATGTCAATTGCTGTTATTAAAATGAAACTTTGGTGCAGAAGTTCTGCAGCTAGACAGCCTTGCAACAAGTAACGGAATATATTGATATGAAATGGAGACAAAAATTTTATGGCCTATTAATTCTCAAAACTCTTGCATTTTGTTATATTCTTGGAATGTTGATCTGTTTTTAGAATGGAACAGTTAAATGTGAAGAGGACACTGCTTGGTTAAGGTGCAGTGAATACAAACATATCTCAATCATTTCTGCCTTCTGGGGACGCCGCAATTTTGGATTGTGCTCGGAGCACGCTGGAAATCTGCAAACGCAAAAGTACTGCCCAACAACCCCATTATTCTTAACCAAGATTAAGGATGCCTGCGAGGGAACGACAATGTGTGAGATTAGATGCACGAAATTGTTCTTCAACGACAAGACATGCATAGACGTTTACAAATATTTGGAAGTTTACTTTAAGTGTATCGAAATCATCAATGGCCACGAAGTTGTCAACGAAGACAATCTTCTAAATGCTAACTTCCTTGGTTAACTGACTGACGCCCCTTTGAATATCGACAAAGACTTAACATCAAGAAAGCCAATCTGGAATTTCGCGTGATTGCTAGATATTAAACGCGTTATCTACGCGAGAACGCACTTTTCCCTCGTGATTTTATAACTGTACAAATTTTTATTTTCTCTCAGAGGGACAGCTTGAGTCACGTGGTACTGTGAATAGATTGGAAGTCCTAACTAATGGTCTAGGGGTACTTAAATTGATTTCTCGATACAGGGAGCGACACAGCCAAATTTCTTTATATTGGATTAAAGATACTATTTTTCCATATATATTTTTATGTATAAAATTCGCTTGTCCTAACTGTATATCACATCTTGTATTATGGCAAAATAGGAGGTAAAATATGTCCCAAGTATGTTTTGTAGTTAATAAATACTTAGCCTTTTTGTATCAATCTAGAAACGAACCCTAATTGACACAGCAAACACAAGATGAGTATACAATTTAAAAACTTCTATGAAGTAAAAGTGAAAGGATAATGCAACAGATTCTGTATTGTAAACACTTTTGTATCTAATTTTCTTTCATTTGCAAATACACATAACTCATACTTCCATAACTTGAGTACAAAAAGGCTCAGTAATTTGTTTTAAAATCATATTATTTACAGTAGCTCCTCGTGTTCAAATTTGTCAACTTTTTGTGTCTTCTCCAGTAGCGAATATATTTGTTCTAACCGAATTTTGAACAAAATAGTTGTGTTTCATTTTTTTCGCATACACTGGCCGTTTTGAAGAGCATAAAAAGTTTTTCTAAAATAACCGTTAAGCTTTCCAATCGTGTTTCTCAATCCATGCAAGGAAGCAATTGTGATGAGCAATTTTCTCAACTGCTTTCTGTGTTATTGACTACCGTTCTAAAACTTTCTTATTACTGAAGTTTTCTGTTTTTATCTTGGACAGGTAGCTCAAACCACTTTGCTTCATTTAAAAGCATTTAAAATCACAGTTCAGATTTGTGCTGGTAGATGCACAGGTCGTTTTCTAGTAAGTGTACGTGTGTGATCCGTGGGTTGTGAACAGTGGGAGCACCACGGGGAGGGACTTGTCCCCCACTAAATTCGATGACAAAATGGTAGGATTGGGTGAGGGACCTCTAGCAAGATTTTGAAATGGGTGTGGCAACCAAATCGTGCTACTATTTTAGGTCGTGACACCCAAAATCCCCCCAGTCTGCGATAGTTGGTCGCTCCTGGTTGTGATATTAAGCCTATTCCTTGCCCCTGTTTTGCTCAAGTTAGCCAGGAAATCTCAATGCAGAAGGGCTTGAATTGGTGTTTTGTAGTAGCAACAATTTGTGCTTTTCAAAGTACTGGGGAGGTTCTCGAGAGGATTGTATTTACAACATTGCATGTCCTTTGCTCCGAAAGATTTGCTATGACTCAGTAGAGCTGGCATTAGTTTTTAAGACTGAATATTTGAAGCTGTCCAGTAATAATAAGACTGCTGATGTCAAAGAATAATTATTAACGATTAGCACAATTTGCATCTTCTCATTGAAATTTCCATGTTGAAAGTGCTTACATGACTCAAAGATCTCCAATTTGATTCCCAACCGTCAACTGAATAGAAAATTTACAAATCAAATCATTACAGCTTATTTTATACCATATCCCCTTATCTTTCTATATTTGTTTTCTTCTACTAAGTAAGACCAGCTTTTCTGTGGTCAATATTAAGATCTGAATCCATTCTGATTTTGAGTCGATTCTTGTCTATTCTTTCTGCATGTCCTACGAAGGAGTTTGCTTGGAGGTAGAGACGTAAGAAGCATTCAGAAAGGTCGGGCATGCATTCAAGAGCACCCTGAAAATGGTGTAAATAAAATCCTCTCGTCAGCTCTGTATCTTGCAAAGGGGCACTTAAACAAAACATTTACTAAAAGTGGAGCGCGTATCCCATGTACCAGGTTACCACTGTTTACAAAAATTAGTCCAAATAAAAGTTCATATAGGTGCAAAAAAAGTACTTTTCATATGTCACTTCATAAGGTTTTTATGCACAACTTTACGGAACAACTTTGGGGAAAACTGAATTAAGTTTTAATGTGTGCTATTGTGTAGAGAATAATGTCCAGGACGGTAGAGATTAGGACCAGACACAGTGCTAGGGAGATGTAATACAATAATCGTAGCTTAAATAGTTTAAAGCATTTACCAAACTACCAAAAATCTGATGTAACAGAGCAACATCTGCACTTCAAATGTAAGCTCAGTATAACGAAAGCATTCAAAGTGTAGCTGTGATGAAGGGATAAGGAATGAAAGTATTTGAAAGGCTGAAGCGAGCGCATTAGAAGTTAGAGCATCAGTTACGATGGTCGATTTTTCAACATGACCAAAACTTTAAGACAATTAAGAAGGGTAAGCACTTCCGTGGAGTTTGAAGGAAGATTATTTTATAACTAGGTGAAGTTATTAATTTCTTCTCAACTGCATGTATGAAAAGCGCCCACCCCCTAGCTACTACTTTACTTCTATACCACTGACCTACTGTTAGGTGTTTTTCCAACTTACTTTTAAATGTCTAATTGCCGTACCCCCCGCTACTTAATTTTTGAAAATTTCTCCAACTCCCCACTCTTATTAGGATCCCCGCTTATTAGTTTTTGCACAAAAACTTTTCAAACCGTGTTCCAAATAGATGCTTTGAGCAAATCTTGTCTGTTACCAATGATTTTGTGCTGCTTACGTTCTCACAACCATAGACGCCCAATTTATGAACATAGAGTGCTTCATAGCAGTGCTACCATAGATTTCAAAGCAATATCTCTAACCCCCCGCTTTTTCCGACCCCTCCCGCTTATTAACTTCATCTAATGTTTCCAACCCCTACCTATTCCGACCCCCCAGCAATTAGGCATTTTAGAATAGCATGTGAGCTAAATATTAATATTCATATCCGTAATAGTTTGACTGCGTATTGGTAATTATAAAGAATATTAGCCAAAAGCAGCAATGGACTAGAACAGTAGGACTAAAGTTTCATTAATCGCCATACCCATACTTGTTTTGATTTGTCAATGATTCCTCTGTCCAGTGTTGCGAGATTCTATGATACTTAGGAATATTAGACGACACACATAATTTAAAGATTCGCTTCTGGTGAGGAGCATATCTGATAATGATAGGCAGCTGGGGAAATACAAAACTTCAGTGAATGGTCCACCGAGCCAGATTCAATTTTGAGTCTGAGGCATGAGTGATAATATTTGTGTAAGAAAAGTGATATTTCCATGTAAAATCCCAAAGGAGTCAAATGCAAACTCTTGCATAATCAAGCGATGTGAGAAAGCGCATCAAACAAAGGTGCATAGTTATGAAATCGAAAGGTAGTTTCATTTTCATTAACTTGCCACTTTCAATGGAAAAGGTTGTAAATTTGAACTCTTTCATCATCAAACGATATATGAAAGCATAATTTGTGGATGAGTTTTTATCAAAAATTAAGACTATTCACTTTGCATTTTATTGAAAACTTCTCTAGAATCCAACTCTTTCATAACCAAGACGCAAAGAAAAGTTCTTAAAATAGATTAATCGTGCCAAACTACTAACATAACGAAAGTGTAAAAAGCAGATAAACTGTATCGTGAGCCAACGCTCTGATTTTAACATGTAGAAGGAAAGATGAAAAAGAGAAACAGTTTGATCGTTAAGTAACGTTTGGACTGCGGTTGAATTGTCACAGTTGAGAATTAGGCCACGAATCCCAGCATTTTCTTTAATAATTTCTTACAAGGTGCATATCAGCACAAGGTAATATACAATTTATGTACAGGTTCTATTGTTTCTTTTACTATCTACATCTCGCCATCAGTCTTGGTAAATGTCTTCTAGCACTGCGATTGAAGTAGAAATAAATAATCGGATTAGCAAGGCTATTCATGTATCCTACTACAAGCGTTGCCTTGTCAAGAACTGGAAAAATATTTATATCTGTTAATGACTCCACAAACATGGTAACAACAAATGGTGACCATGAAATGAAGAACACAGCTACAATTATTATACACATTAATGTTAGCTTTCTATCTTCCCTTTCTCTGCGTATTGTCGCGTCTCTGCGTGTTGTTGAGTCTCTGCGTGTTGCCACGTTTCTGCGTACTACTGCGTCTCCGTGTGTTGCCATGTCTCTGTGTGCTGCCATGTCTCTGTGTGTTGCTATGTTTCTGTGTTTTGCCTTGTTCTGACTTCTGGAAAACATTTTAGGCCCCATTTCAATCAAAGTCTTCAAGCTCAACCTTGGATTTGCTTGTTCAAGAGACTGTGAATTGTTGTTGTTTTTGAAACTTTCATCTATAGAAAATCCCTCCTCTTCATTATCTTTCATTCCAATCAGAGAGTTTCTTCTATCTTTTTTCCAGCTGACAACAATTGCGCTTTTTCTTCTTGGCACAATTCTGATAACGGTTGCAGAATCTTTTACTTTGCAGGCTGAACGCTCTACTGAAATAGCCTCCTCTTCGTTTTTCACTTTGCTTGTCTCTTTTTGACTTTGTTCAATGGCTTCCTGTTTATTCATTTCTACTACACATGCATTTCCATCCAGACTGTTTCTGTTAGCTACTTCATTTCGCTCTTCTATTTCCAGGACTTCACCTCTATCCTCATAGCTTCCATATCCAGAGTTAATTAGACTCTTGGTGAATAACTTCTTACCAACTAATTGAATTTCCTTACGAGATACGTTACCGATATTTGCACACTCCTCCCCTATAGTTTCATGTTCCATAACAATGTGTAACTTCCTTGTTGACTTTGAGAGAGGTATAAATTCTGCGCTACTAATGGATTTTGTGCTAGTGCTCTTTATGCCCTGGTCTTCAGACATCATTTTCACGTTACTCTTGCTTGATTTGCGGTGATAATATATTCGAGCATAAAAATAGCCCATTAGTATCACTGGCACAAAGAAGCAAACTATCATCAGCGAAAGAGTATAGCCTAAATTCTCCTTCCAATTCACAAAGCAGTGTGATTTTCTCGGTTTGTAGCAAATCTTTGACAATCCAAACAGAGGTGGAGTTGAAAGTGCCACCGCTGCAGCCCACATGGCTGCTACAAAGCAACATATCCTTCTAATTGAGAATATCAGGTAATACTTACTCCAATGAACTATGTGAATGTACCTGTGAAAATTTATGGCGGATACAGAGAATACTGAGGCAATCAAGAAGGTCATTTCCAGAACCCCTGAAGCTTTGCATAGTGTACTATCAGATGCTCTCAGCTCTGGACTGAAGGTTGATGCAGCGGTAAATGGAACATTGAAAAGAGCGACAGAGAAGTCTGACACGGCTAAGCTTAATAGAAATATGTTTCCACGAGTCTGTAGTTTCTTGTGCTTGTATATCATGAAGAATATGTAAGCATTAGCAGACAATATAGCGACTGCCAGCAGACACAGGCCAATTCCCCAAATTATGTTGCTAGTTTCCATGTTGTACCACGATGCTTGCTCACGTTAATTGAGTCTCGAAAGTTTCTTCTCACAAGTCTTTTCAGTTCTTATTGCATGGTTGGTTGCAAAATATGTTAAAAACTCCTCCAGTTAAATAGCTATCAACGCAGAATGATTGTCTTCACATGATTCATGAATGGGATTTCAGAAGGAGTATAATACTCCTTTTGATCAACAATAATCGTGTTCTTGGCTACCTGTAAGAAGAATTAGCGATTGTGATAAGTGCCCATTTCAGACACCAAAAGACCACTCAAACCTGCTCTACAGCAAAGTTTGGAGCATCCGACTGCGCTTCCACTGTAACACATACATGTAATTTGTGATAAGTGCAAAATATATGATAATGCATGATAATATATGATAATGCATGTGAAAAGTACACAAAATGTGCAAAAATCGACGAAAACAGCATTTAAATACAAAGAAAGCAACAGAGAAATCATGCCGGTAGTTCTATGCACCTTCAAGAAGCTTGATCACTATGCAAGGAAATTAAGATCCATATGGAAAGTTGGCCAAATTTATTGTTGGTCATGGTATGTCGTAGCTAGTTAGCTCTGGTCAAATTTTTCTGAAAGTTGCTCGAAAACAATATTGTCCAGGCAGATCACTGATTTTAGGAATTTGAATCAAACCAATCTACCTATTCACAAAGTATATTAATGAAATATCCCATTTCCAGAATTTTAGGCTACAATTTCAGTTTAGCTTCAAACAAACCACAACCTAAGAAAAATAAAATTAGAAGCACCTACGCATCCTTTACAGAAACATAGAAACTTAGAAATC
This sequence comes from Cassiopea xamachana, assembly GCA_900291935.2. NCBI lineage: Eukaryota > Metazoa > Cnidaria > Scyphozoa > Rhizostomeae > Cassiopeidae > Cassiopea > Cassiopea xamachana. The sequence goes on along the minus strand of OLMO02000006.1, from coordinate 2,547,687 downwards.
AAACAAAAAGTGTTTCAGAAAAGATGTTTATTAATAAGAATAAAGGTTAACAGGAATTGAGTGAAATTGGGAAGCACTTCTCTTATTTAAGGCTCAAACCAAAATGTTTAATGCTTTTGGGGGAGATTATTTTTCAAAGTTCCTCTCCTACTAAGAAACATCATGATAAACTGTAACGTTATGAGTACTTTCTCTTATGCCAGTGTTTTAAGAGGTCTACAATCATTCGTCTGTCTGCGTTCTACATTTGACCGTATCTCTTTTATTTTCAATGTCTCTCTCAAAGCCTGCTTCTGCAATTAATTCAACATTATTTGCTCTAATGCATTCTTAATGAAGTACAACATACGAGGTTATAGAAGCTTTTCATACATTTTTGACCAAATAGTCCTCTTTAACTGACACAAATCTCGATAAATATTATATACAGCAATCTCAGCTCTAGCTGCCAATCCATCTATATTGTGGAGGCCAGCATGCTTTGGTGTGTAAAATGAAATCCAAGATCCCAGAGATTATAGCTACAGCCATAAATTACAATTTCATACATATTATATATTCATATTTTACTTACTGATATTACATTCATTCGATAATTCAGACTACCATTGGCATTGGTGATTTCCAAAAATTTTAACAAGGGGAGCTCTAGGTGAGCCCCCTAGAAATCACCCCTGACCATTGGCCAAAATACTGTAAATTTAGAATATTGGCTGCTTAGCATGCAGCAATCCCAAATTCTTCATTTGCCACAATCATTTGAAACAAGTTTCTTTCATCAACTCGTAACAAGCACTAAAATCCCTAATTACATGTCTACTAATTCGAGAAGCACACCTTTTTAATACACACCATTTTTATAAGAATATACATCTATTTACATAAGAAAACAGCTTTCTGCCTTCATTCTGGATGCCTCTTAATATGTCAGTCTCATGTTTCCTACAAAGAGCGTGTATCTTATTGTTAGACGATTCTTAAATTCTTTTAGGCTAGAGACTTAGAGAATATCTCTATAGTCTAAGGCTGGAAAGTGTGCAAATTTTCCTAAAACGTAAATGAACAAAGTCAACCTTTTGCTCATGTGATAGTTGTCATGTAATCAAAACAAGGGCAGAACAATAAATGAGATGTAAAGGTAAATTATATATTTATATATATATATATATATATATTCTCCTGATGATGGCAATAAGCCGAAACTAGTCGAGAATTCAGAAAAAACTATAAGATACTCATTCCGGATCGTCTTTCTTCTCGTACATCTTTATATATATACGATATATAAATTAGAAAAGCTAAAAAGAACTTGAATAGACAATAAATCCAAGAATTAATAAAGTCTTTCATTTCTTATTGGCCTTGTGTTTGTAAGAAACGGCCAGGGACAATGCGTTTATAAGTTAGTATCAGTCCTATTGATTGCAACACGAATGTAAAATGATTAACATGTTATTGGCATACAATTCATTGTTCTTCAAAAGTAGCAACTGAATGACACCCAAAGAGCCCTGGTGTAGAGCAGGCTAATTTCAGCTAATATATGTAATGTATTGCATGAACTGTCTCCATGGGCTCCTAAATTTCAATTACTCACAAAAGTGGAAGAAGCTTTTGGTGGTGGGATGAGAGGTGCTCTAGTCCCAAAAGTAACCCAGAATGAATAGCAAAATCACTTCGGAGTCTGTTGAAAATCTTGGTTCAGTAACACCAAGAACAAAGCAAGGAATGCTTAACTCTGTGAGGGATTATGGTACAACTTAACAACATCAACAACACAAAAAGCAGCTTTTGAACTGTGTCAATGAACTGATCATCTTCCAGAAACTCTCCTTTTTTCTGTACTAGTAGCTTCACGGTAAATCACACGAAGAACGGTGGAATGATAATAGCAGAAACAGTTTCTGACTTACACTTTTCATGGTAAATAACAATAACGATTATAATGTACAGCTTACGTTACTATGAAATCAATCGCCAAGTGATCTATCCAACTCTCTGAAGACATAGATCTGAAGGGAGTCTTTCCTGAAGGCTACTCTTTTCATGGAAACTTCCAAATCTGTATAGATTAGCTACTCTTCCTGCTACACTATTGCTCTTAATGCTGCTGGTACGCAAACCCCGTAAAGTCCAAACTGCAGATGATTCTGTGTACTAAATGCACCTGCAGCAATCATGGAGAGAATAACCCTGACTAGCTCCACGCTTTTGGTCTTCATGCAGTCAAATACATCCTTAATTCTACGGTCAACAGCATCAAAATGTCAGTGGAAATGGGCTAGTGACCTCGCCATTAGCGTCTCACACAGAGCAACACAACAATTAATCGACATTCTACCGACAAAGAGCATCAGTGTCCTAACGATTATTTACCCAATATCTATATTTTAATACACCTATTTTGCACATATTATTTACTGCACTGCTATTAAGTTCAGATAGTTGTCCTGCAGCGTTTTGTTAAATCGTTATATCTATCACATAGCTATTTTATGTACAAGGAAGAAGATATTTAATTTTGCTCATGGGCAAGCTTCACTTTGGTGAAATTCATAAACTTTTGGATTTCACTGCTTGTAGCTTTTAAATTATATTTTAGTTCTTATATTATATTATATTGTATTATATTATATTATAGTATATTATATTCTATATTATATTACAGTATATTATATAATATTATATTATGCTATACTTCAAATTTTATTACATTTCAACTTATATTTTAGTTATTATATTACATTATGTTATATTATTCTTCAAACAATATTATATTTAAATTATTCTTCAAACAATATTATGTTTTAAATTGATAGGCTTCAAAACAAACCTGAGCAACAATGCAGAAAGAAAGCGCTTAAAATATTCGAAGCTAGTCTCAGATTTGAGAAGTCAATACAAATCTGTCACCATTGTAAATCTCTCAATGAGCTCTCTTGGGATCTATGCTAACTCATGTCTTTCATTTCTTAAAATGTGTGATTCTCTCTGTCGACAACCAACACAAACGTTTTCTCATTTCTAAATTATCTACCATTTCAATTCGAACAACCTACTACATCTTCTGTTGCAGAGACAAACCATGGAACAACCCGGATCTACTTTGCTTTTAGCATTTTGTTTTTTTTGTTTTTTCTTATATACAGCAATTGTTATTTAGTCTTTTGCATGTATTGTAACTCAGGCTAGCCAAATAAAAATTACCTTGTAATGGTGAGATTTGTAATTGTAGCTTAATTGAATGATATATGCTTGTTTCCATACTTCAATATTCAGCCTCTTCAATGTCATGCTACTTAAAGTCATTTTGATCATCCTAGGTTCCTTATTTTTCTCAAATATGACGTACAAGAAATGAAGAAGCAGCTTTAAACATTGTTGTTAGAAGGATCATCTCCTGATTTTGCGAACTAAATATTCCCTTATAAATAATTTAAGCTGCATGAGCTTCTCAGATCAAAAACTTTTCTGCTGTTTACTCACAGCACACATGAACATTACGAAAATTATACAACCATAACGATCATCACCATGATTTATGAAACTTATAGTAATGATAATTATCATGGCTGATGTGATACTCATCATTTTCATTAATAAAGTAATATTTTTCTTCAACTTAATTATAATCACTCTAAGCATTATACTCGTCATGCCGTGATCTCAACATGCTAGAGTTAGCAGAGGTAAAAGTAACCGACAGATGTTTAAAAAGTCATGTTTCTCAGCGATGAAAGTGACCTCAACCCACAGAACTTGCTTGAAGAGAAATGGCTTTGCTAGCTAACAGTCAGCTCGAAGAGTGTTCAATGAAGAGACGGCCCTTGTATTAAATCTTTAGCATGTTAACATCTTTCTATACTCTTCCGTGTACCTTTTTTATTCAGTAGAAGGGCCACGACGGAAAACATTGCGCGAATTATCTTTGATATTTTTCTTCCTTTACATCGACAGAACCAGAAGTAAGAAGACACACCAGATTTTAAGACATGACCGTGAGAACTTTGACCAGAAGCAAGACATAACCATGATTACAATATAATTAAAAATACGCTAACTTGTATATTTAGCATATTTTCTCATGTCATTATATTTATTCTATTGTTTTTTGTTCTCAATTTCTCTGCCCTGGGGTATGGAAGGAATGAACTCCCCAACATCGAATGAACTAATGTATATATATATATATATATATATATATATATATATATATATATATATATATATATATATATAT
>OLMO02000006.1:2514474-2540810 GCA_900291935.2 Cassiopea xamachana | reverse complement strand
TATATATATATATATATATATATATATATATATATTCATAAAATGAAGTGCAGCTTGAAAATAATTAACCAGAAATATTCCAATGACTTCCAGTGTCATATTGATAATACTTTCGTCAATTTGTATAAATTGAATTGAAGCAAGGGAAGCATAAATCTAGTGAAGCCCATCAACAAACATTTCCCACATAAAAAAGTCCGCGAGATATGATGCTTTCTGTCTCCTTCTTCTCAGAAGAGAGTTATTTCATGATATTGTTTTCATATTTAGACAACTTCGAGTATTTTGGATATCAATATTTGACAGAAAATCCGGATAAAGCTAAGTCCTCTCTCCAAAAATCCGGAATACGCATTATGGTTTACAGGGTAAAATTTTGGGAATCGAAAAAAATCCGGATTATTATATGCCGGATTATCCGGAGTAAGCTGTATGTATATATGTATATATAGCTATCACAATTTAAAAGTTAAGGAAGCACTACTTATCATGTGGGAAAGGCCTAGCTTAAATAAACAACTACAGCACTATAACATTTCATTGAGCTATAAATAAATATATATGCACAAAATATCAGAGACGGATCCTGAGGGTGGCCCAATTTTATAGTGTAGCAAGCCAGCCAACAAAATGGTGGCCCGATTTCGTTGGCTAGCTCGGCTACAAAACAAAAGAAGAAGACAATAATGACACCAGTATCACTTCACTTTCCTCTTCCGACAATGCAATTCGTTTTACATCTAATTATGGTGATTAGCTTTATAAGTGTGTAGTTATGAAGACGTTGTTGACTATTGTACTGTGATATAACCTTCTTTATTTCAAGGAAAGCAACATCAGAATCTCTGCACCTATAATCTACATTTCACCATTCATTAGCTTCACTAGAAAATAAAGTGAAAATCGACGGTGATGTTAAGGGAGCTTAATAGAGAACTCCTATCTTGTCCGGTAATCTTCAACACTTCAAAATTTAAATCAACATGTTTTTTTTCTCTGTGGGATATATGAGGAAGTTGATGAACTTGAAGAGTCCAAATGCTTGAAACAAGCAATGTAAGGGATTCGAACAGTACTGCATAGAAGACTATTTGTAAGACATCTTCGACCTGATGCACTTCTTTCTGCATGTAAAAACGTATTCAAGTGGTATATATCCAAGTTAAGTAATTCATCCTTATCAATCAGTGACAAAACCGTTACATACTACAGAAATATTCAAGGCATAAATAGGCAAAGTTTAAGGAAATACAACTTACTGTGTAGAATTTGGGATGAGTAAGATTTGGCTCATTTAATGCATCACTAAACAATCTACTGCCAATCATTTCTCTAATAAACATCCGTCTAAGCATGCAAGGCACTCGAATATCGTTCAGTTATTCTTGTGAGTCATACAGCTGCCAACAACTACTTCTACAGTATCTGTTCCCTTGATAGTGTGGCGCTTTTAGCAATGCTACAATACAACTTCTTTTACTATTCCTTGTGATATCTCCTTCTGTCCACTAGACACGCAGATGTAGTAGTTCGTGGTATGCATGGTGACAACTTTGTCCGGGGGGGCTCCTTCAAAGTCTGTTTACCAATGCGTAAATCCAATATATTAAAGTCGTTGTAATTCAAGCTCACATCTATATTTTGGGAGGAACACTAATCTCTAGTGGGGAGGAAGCAGGGGTGGCGCAATGGGGGTACTTGATGATAGCTCGAGCACCCACAATTTCAAAGAGCCCACCATCGGCAAATAAATTTTCGAAGATTTTTATGCACTGTCAGCAATATCATAACCTGATCCTATATAGAGAAATGTCTCCCACTGTCAGCACTTCAGCAGCATTCAATCTCAGTATGTCTTCCCTACCACCACTTATAGGAAAGGAAAGTCCGAACAGTTCCATGATGGGATAATACTAGGAGGTCTCCAGCACGGAGGAGCAAGTGCGATCGCCCCTGCACTCCATCAACGGGGACAACAGGGGTCAATATGTGCCCTTTTAGTGACGTAATTCATTATTACCACAAAGTTCTGCAGACAATATAACGATAATGCCGTATCCATTTTGCCGTGTGGTTAAGTGTTGCCCCCTTTGACTTTCTCCTGTGTAGGCGTTCTTGGGTGAAACACAACTTGTCCTATTTGCTATTCTTCACGATCAACGCAGACACAGCTCCCCACTCTATGATCCTTCGCCATACGATTGTGAATGTGGCTTTCACACCCAATAACCCTCCCCACTCTATAAATCGATTCACTTTCTTCTTATCTTTAAATTTGGAGCTGTCAGTGGGTTGTGATGTCTTGTACCCCCTAGTTTTGGAGTTCAAGGCAAGTTCAAATATGTGTTTGTTCTATAAGAATGAAGCTAATGTGTATGTACATTATAAGAAAATAAAATGCATACGGAAGAAGTGGCAGGTGGGAAATTAAAATCAGCTAGAATGAGGATGGTGTGCAACCTCTAAAAGTAGTTGAGCAAGAGCTTATGATCGTCAACATCGAATTTATTTTTGATTTCGTAGGGCCCTTGATACCCAGTTTTGCCTGGCATTGATCAAGGTAGAAAACCTGAAGCAGTGATTATGCTACTGTGGTGTTTGGATAATCTCAAGAGATTGATAAACAACAGGACTTGTCACGTCGTCCAAGCTAAAAGACAATAGTTTGCTATTCATTCCCCATGAACAAGTATCTTGAAAAAACACTTCACCACCTCTTCATAGATAGCTGAGCTAGATTTGGGGGGAGGGATATGAATTTATGGGGAGCTGGGATAAGCAGCGGAGCAGCGGATAGACTCTGAGCCCTAAAATCTATCCGTGTGGGAATACATACCTGTTCAAGCAATGTTTTATGTACCCCAGAACCAAATAAATTTAGCGGAGAATTCCACAATGTACCCCTGGAGTAAGCCTTACCATATTATCATAATTCTCATATTATCATATCTTTTTTTGTTCTTGATATATACAGTCAATACTTATTTCCTTCCTTTGAGTCTCAAATTTGAGGGCTCTCTCTCGATTAGTTTAACTACTAGAGAGCTCCTCCTGAGACAAATATAGCCAAATATTGTATAAATATATATTTAGGTGTATTTGTTGAATTGAATTGAATTGAAAAAATTGAAATTGAAATTGCTATCTTGTCCTAGGTGCGTACAGGTGTTCCTAGAGGCAAATCATGAAAAAGCAAAGGGGAAATTATCACTAAACAAGGCAGTGCAGTTACTAAGAAGAACTGTAAACGCAGTCAAAAGCAAATAACTTCAACAAATAATATCATTTACTCTACACTCTAGGAGTTAACCAATCAGGACTGTTTCATTTACCATAAATTCTTCTTTAGCTCTAATAATATTAATTTCTAATTCAATATCATCAAAATCGAAGGCCTAACTAAGTCTTTCAACTGTTCAGTTCATTTCTTTAAACAGCAACTTTGAACATTTGTATTGTAAGTTTTCTATGATAACTGTTTTGTATATAATTCTCAAATGGGAACTTAGTTTGCCTCCCAAAATTAAGAATACACGCACTTTTACAGGAAAAAACTTTCTGCTTTCGGTTTAGATGCTTCTTAATCTTTCAAATATTTCCTAAATGTTTCGTAGCATTGCATTTGCTTCCAGTTTCATGAAATATAATCTTTTTTCCCAAATATTTATTAATGCTAGCCCGATTTGACCCCAATATATGCTTGTTTCCTATTTAAAAAACAAATGCCCCACCTATTTTGCCTAAAATAGCTAGCCACATGCCGGTAGCTCTCAGGGGTTAAAACCGGATGATGAAGCTAATAAACTCATCTAAATCAAAAATATTAAGAGCAATATGAAAGTAAAATGGTAGAAAGAATTATCTTTGAATTGAAATCTTCCAGTTGAAATATTTTATAAAAGTAACTATGAAATAAATAACACTAGTATAAATTATACTTTTAAATGATCAACTGTTTTTAACTGTGTCTAAGTATTAAAAGCTTGCTGTTACAGTCTTGCGCTGGTCCAACCTCTCTGGAGCTTAAAATTACGATCACCAACATACTCAAGACTTTGCAGATCATTTAAAGACCAAGTTCCCAATATTCTGAAAATACTGTTGCTATGTCTAGCGGTAATTCGATGTCCCAGAATCAGATATTCAATTTGATGCCGTTGCAATATATGACCGATGCTGGTACCTTCTAACGCCAAAATCATGGTTTCCAAGCAACAAAACCCCAGTAATACTCCTCCACAAAACCCCAGTAATACTCCTACACAAAACCCCAATAATACTCCTACACACCTCAAATTTTTGTCAGGATGTATTCAAAATTTGGTCTGGCTTCCCAGGCATTTGAAATCATTCCAAATATAATTTGTACCAGTTCTGTTGATGATACTCTCTCTTGTCAAACAGGTCTATGTGAAAATCTATGGGGATGCTGTCGTGAGTAAAATTCTACTTAATACGCTTGAATTGTCAGCTCAAACGCTTTCCCGTGCATTGAACATGTGTCCAATAAAGCCATGTCCATAAACTACCCTGTTTTGGATACTTGGCAAAGTACAACTAACGACAATAGAGATATTTCCTGCTTTCATAGGACAAAGAGATACGCTTGCTTTAGGGACCTTTTACTACTCTGTGATGCTGCATGGAAAACCATTTGTAGCAACCACCAACTATCAACCAAAAAGCTACTGCAATGTGAAAGGGTGTGGTTGGATCTATCCCCTACACCTGTACTCTCTTCTGTCCTCTAAATATCTTTTCAATAAATTTCAAAATGAGCTGAAATTAGACCAATGTGGTTGCCTTCCATTGATTTGCATTTTTATCTATCAAATTCTGTTTGAAATCTTTGCCTATCTTGTTTACAGTATCTTTGCCATTTACAAGACCATCGTTAAATGATCCAGTCTTCACTCCATTTACCATGCTTGTATTTTTTAAAGGATAGAGAGGCTCTACTTCATCCTTCGCATCTCCCAAACAGTGAGATCCATTAAGTTCAGTCTTGATAGGCTTGGTGTATGATTCTTTTGTTCGATCGCTTTCCTCATCAGAAATGACTTCATCGAGATCAGAAGAAGTTCTCTCAAAATTGGATTTATCAGCTTCAGAAACGTTTGTGCAGCTCTTAACTGTTGATATGCTAGCTTGGTCGAAATGTGGATGCTCAATTTGCAGGAGCTTCTTCTTGCTACGTGGAGTAAGACAAATATCGGGAACAGACCTTGATCGAGTTTCAGGTTTCAATCTATCTTTTGAACTAGAATTTAAGAAAATCTTAATAGGCCAACGTTCGATCAAGATGATCTATGACACTTTATTTCAAACGATTGCCCTCAGCGAAAAAAGAAAATTACTTGTTACAGAGTAAAGCAAAAGATTCAACAGCTGAGAAACAGTAAGTCCTAATCCACCAATTTTGAATTTACAGCATGAGATAAAACAAGAAAAAAATACGATGACGATAATTTTTAAAATACTTACTCTGCTTCCCGATTTTTGGGTACATGATGCTCTCTAGATGGAGTCTGTCTGTCTTTATGTCGAATTTTCTTGAAAGATCGTAGAATTGACTTCTACAAAACAGGAATATCCTATTTGAACTTGGTCTGATATCTCAATTCAAAATCCTATTAAATGAGCACTGCGTTATTGCAAAATGCACCAAAACACCTTTTTTCTATCCCTCATTATTTCATACTGTCTTTAACTATTTCATTCTTCCCATCAACCATATCTTTCTGAGCAAGACATGGCTTCCTACATCAGTCTAGAAACATTACTTGAAAACTGGAGACACCAATAGGGGGAAGTTCTTGTGAGGAAAGGCTTCCTAAACGTAGAGTCTACATTTGGTATTTGCACCAACGATTGCAACTCTTCACATTCTCCTTCAAGGCAGCGTTCCCCTCACTAACTTGAAACCGCAAAAATTCGTCAACAAAATAAAAATGTTCTTCTTATTAATTTGCTACCATTAATCACAAATCACGTTGTCTTACGGTTCGATTTTTGTGGACACCGTCTACGTTTGCTCTTTCCTCTATGCTCTCGGCTTTGACGCTGCTCCACGACCTTGCAACAGGTTTTCCATGCATTGCAGCCAAGCTTGCAGTGGATGACATAACTAAGGCATCAATTTTAGGACCCTCAGTCGCTAAAAGGGGTTAAATTATTCATTTACTTTTGCATGATCTGCTATGCGGCATGGAGTCAAAAATATCAATAAAAAATGTTAGATAGTAGAACAGAAGTTGTTAATACCACTCACGATGAATTTAGTGGCAATAATAAGTGTAGGAGGCGGGAGACAGGGGGGCTGCAGAAATCTGATTCATTCAGGCAAATTTTCTGAAAGGACAATAGGAAATTTGGACAACTTTTCTGCTTGCTCTTTAACTCTATTTGATATTTCGGGCAGAAAATTTACACCCCCTTAAATTTGATATCCTCCTACGCCTACGGTAGCAATTGATGATGAATGTGCTTTAGTAATAAACAAAAGAAGAAATAACATAAAATAGCATAGAATGTAAATGACATAAAGGAGCTGCAGCTGATTAAGGACAAGAAAACAAAAAAATTCTAATAGTTATAACAACATGCAATTGAACACTTTAAATGAGCTGTGATTAATTATGAAGAAGAAATCAAAGAAAAAAAATGCCACGTTAAAAATATGAAACATTTCTTTTGACAGGAACTCTACAGGAAGAAAATTTCATTACGATAAACTGTAGAAATACTTACCCCCTTGATTTGCTCTCAAGGCCCCTGCAAAAGACGATAAAAACGTTCAAAGCATTAGTTAAAAAAGAAACGTAGGGGGCAAGTTTTGAAACATGTAGAAGACACAAATTTGAAAATATCTTTCTTCCACATATCAGTTCGATTCAAAAACTGTTTCAAAAGAGCTCAAAACTCTACTGATTCTTTTTACTCATTTCCTTTGGTGTATGAAAAAATTGCCTAGTCCTATAATTGTGCACTGTAAAAATAGAAACTACGCCCTAGCCACGCCTATAACCCTGTATGAAACTCCCTGCCTTTGACTCATTGGGGTCCACCATTTCACCCCTATCTTCTTCTTCTTCATGTGTCGTCTGCTACAAGCAGGTCAACAGTCGTGGACCTATACTCCTCTCTGTTGCTTGCCAATCATATGCAAGCACAACAACTTAGATTCATCCAATCTTTGAAGTTGTTCATCCACTTTACTCTTGGCCTCCTTTCCCTTCTATTTTCCCTTCCAGAATCACTATCTGTATAAGGGACCGCTCATTACTTATGGCCTAGGTCGGGCTGAAGAGAAATAGGTTGGGTAAATGATCATTCAGGCAGCTTTAAGGATGGGTACATCATTTTTTGTCTTACAAAGATTGGGTAGCATACTTTTAATAGCTCTATATTGGTTGGGTAACTATTAGTTTTATAGTGAATAAGGCTGGGTAACAAAAATAATTACCCAAATTAACATTTCTTTTTAGTCCCAACCTGAGGCATAAATAATGAACGGCCCCTAAAGCGTCCTAAATATTTACATTTTCTTCTCTTTATAGATAACAAGGGTGTTGGTTTTGATTTAGCCATCTTCTCAAGTCTACAAAAGTAGACTTTTCCTTAGATCTCCCTCTCCCCTTTAGAGAGCAAAAGCTAAAAAGTAAAAAATGATTGCTTTTGCTCCACACCCACAGGACTTGGTTCATCACTTTTATAAATTTTCAAAAAGTGAGCAGATGGCAAAAAACCCCCTTCCCCAACTTACAGTTTGCAGAATTGTGAAAATAATATTAAAATGGATAATCCCTTACTGGGGGGATTGTTGGAAAATGTCTACAATATTTTACTAACTTCAAAGTTTGTTCTAAAAAATAAACTTTGTTTTTGGCTAAATATCTTCCTAATTCAGAAGAAATTAAAAAATCTTCTTGAAATTTCTTCCGATAAGCGTAGTAGTATGCGCAGCAAACGTAGGATTTCCTTTCAATTTCTCAACCCCCCCCCGAACTTTGAGGTATTGGGACTTCCTAGCAGCTGGTGACCAATTGTCAACTGTATCTCATAAAATCTAACAACATATTTACCAAACACAAGGCCTACACCGAACTCAACTCAATAAATCAATTTTTATGGTGCAAAAGACGCAGTTAAATTAATTATTGTATATCTAATATCAACAGATTGTGCAAGCATCTTGCTAATTTGATTGAAGATGAATGTTCTATTTTAGCTAACAGATGGAACATAAAGCAGCATGCAACATAAAAAGGGAAATTTGAGCTGATTAGCAAGCTATTAAGAGCTTTACAAATAGTTTAATAAATATAGAATTAGTTGCATTGTTAATCTTCAGTGTTAACTATAAACACTTTCAACCAAATTTGACTTTCAAAATTTTGCAAATTCTAAAATTGAATGTAAATCAATAGCCAAACTTGCAACAACTCACTTTGAACCCAAGTAGGCATATCTGATTGGACATAATGTCCGGGCTTTCGACCACTGTAATCTCTTGCATTTATATCAGCATCTACGATTGATAATCATAATCATGATTCGTAATTAGGATTCCTAATCATCAATGTTAGATTTGAAGGGTGATAAGTTATAGGATTCGGGGAAAGCAGTGTAGGGCAATGTGCTTCATAATAATTTCTTCCATCAAACAAATATCAAATATGATCACTGCTTACGAAATCGTTGAAAATTTTATAAACTAAGTCAGTCAAATATGGTGGAGTAGCCACATGAGGGGTGCTGGAAGGGTGCCGCAGGCCCCCAACATTTGGCTTGTTGGCAAATTTGCATTACATCAATAGTGCGAGTCAAAGTTGCATCACTGTTATAGCTCGAGGGAAGTCTTTTTGTCGGAAAATTGTGGATGTCCACCTCACCAAAAATTTCCCTTGGCTTTGCCCTTGATCATATTTTGACTGGATATGGTGGGTGTACATTTATAGTCGCATTGTTAGTCAATAATTGAATTGTTTATTACAAGAGAGAATGGCTGAGCCACTGACTGAATAACAGACTGGTAAATCTGAATGGTTCATGGAGTGACTGACAAGAAAATTACAGTCTTGGACAAGAAAAAACTGGCTTAATAACTCTTAACTTATGTACGCAAGTGTTAACCTACAATAGTCTGTGATCAGGATATCGACAATGAGTGCTTGGCTGTGCATGACAGCAAGATGCAAAGGTGTGTATCCCTGAAAAAGAAGGAGAAAAACCATACTTATAATACGGGGAAATCCCTCTTGTAAAGTAACATCTATACAAAAAACACCTTGAAAATTAAATCATTCGGCAAATTTCAAAAGGATCTATTTTGCTATGATAGAGCTACTAAAGCCCAGTTTACATTACACAAACTAACCCGGGTTCGACCTAGGATTAACTAGCCCAGGTTAGTTTTTTTGCATGTGTGAACACAACTAACCCAGGTTCGCCCCAGGTTCAACTAACCCAACTCTGAAGGTAGCTTCGCCCCGGGTCAGACCTGCGTTAGATTTGGCAACTGATAGGGTGAACGCAAATCTGGGGCGAACCTAGGTTAGTTTTGTTTGTGCGCATGCTTCTTTCAAGAGCTCCCATTTCTTGAATTATTTTGTCGGGGCTAGTGAAGCAGAGGAAAGCGATACAAGGTTTTCTAACATATAAAATGAGCAAAGAGAAAACTTATAGAGGATTTATTTGGGATGAGAAGGAAATATCGTTATTGATAAATATCTGGGCCGATGAAGGCATACAACATTCATTGGATACTTTTTCTCGTAAGAGGCCAAATTTAGAGAATATAGCGAAGCTCTGAGAGGAGGGTGGTTTAAATCGCTCTTATTCCTAGGTCAGAAAAAGTCAAACAACTAAAAAAAATACAGAAAATTGAAAGGTAATAAAAACCTTCCCGGAAAAAATCGAGAAACATTTAAGCATTTTGACAAGATGGAAGAAATAATGGGATGCAGGCCAATTACCAGACCAACAAATTTGTTAGCTTGGATACGTACAAGTCGTTTTTTCCTTTCCAAAGGCCGTCTTTTCATGTAAAAATGCCAAGGTAATGCCAAAGTCTTCAAAACATATATTTGGCGACAAAATCCAACACACAGAACTTGATTCCCAATGTCAATGTCCGCCATTTTCCTAAATTTAAATTTGCGTGCGCGTCTGTTCTGCAACCAACCTGGGTCGACACTGGATTCCTGTTCACACAGCATTACTAACCTAGGGCGAACCTGGGCTAGCTTCTGTAGTGTGAATAGGGTTTGAGACATTCCCTCAATTGCTCTATCATACGAGAATAGACCCATTTGATATTTGATTTTCAACTTAAAATCTGGAATGCTGAATAACTAATTAATTGATTAAAATAAAGATAAAAAGCCCTTCACAAAGAAGCAGAATTCAGAATATCCAATTTCCACAGCAAACGAAAGAGAAACAAATTGAGGTTGATTCTGATCATCATAGAAAATGCGCTGAATTCCTTGTTGTTTATCGTGATGCAGTAAAGATTGAAAAAGCAAAGTGAAAAGGAAACAGATAATCGGGGGATTTAGAGTAACATTGCCATCTTAATGCAATAGCTGGCTAATATATATTAATCATCTCTTTTCTAGGCAGCATAAAGTAAGCACAACGATATGATAGAATATTGCTTACCCCCTGAAAGTCGAATCCACAATTGTGTGAAAATCATTGAATGTAAAGAAAGGAAGAGGGTAATATTATTAGTAAAATACTAAAAATTCAAAATTCAGGAATGAATAAGCAACTCTATGATGCTATTTTTTGCCTAAGTCCGTTATTAACTCTTAATGTTGAAAATTTTATAATATCTTTCATTTGCTAACCCTTTATATTTATCCCCTATTATCCTTTCTGGAAACATTGCATCATATTTTGTTTAAGAAACTACATGAAACTTTACATGAAATTTTTATGATTGCTAATGTCTGGTATTCCATTTTCCTCAGTTCATTTGTTCGCTTGTAAACTCATCACTTCCTCCAAATGTCTATGCTATCTATTCTATCTATCTATGCTCAGACAGAATCTATTAATTCAACAGCCAACCATGAATTGAGCGGATCATAGAAAGCAAAAGTATGTTATACTATACATATTCTCATTTATAGTAACAGTAGTTTGATATATCATTGACGATACATTAAAAAAGTAAGGAGAACCAACGAAAAAATTAAAACTACTCACATTCTGTATTCAAATATAGCACCACATGAAATAGAGAAATAGAAAGAATTTAAAAAGAAATAAAGGCAAGTCAGATTTAACAGCAAAAAAACCTACGAATCCGAATTTATGATCAATGGATTCTGCATCAATTGAAAAATCTGTGATAGGATTCATACTTGTGCAAAGACGTGGTATTTCGAGCATAATCCATGACAATATGAAAGATGCGATTCAGTCATTGACATCTTCTTTTATTACATAAGTTCAAGGTCGCTCCTTATGCTGTACTATAACTAGCAATGTGTAATAAAGTCAGTTATGTGCCGAGACACCTTCTGTTGGGGGGGGGGCGTTCTGTCCAATTGACTAACTATTGTTACTACATTGTTACTAAAAAAAGGTCACAGAAAATACTGTGGCCAACCATCTTGCTGCCTGGCTAACTTTTGACCAATTTTCTTGCAAATTTGCAAATATTGGGGGGCGTGATGCTCCCACATGCCCCCTCCCCATCAGCACATCCCTGAATAAAGTGTAAATATATGGACAATTGTCATAATGGTGATGTCAGAATTACGGAAGTACCTTTATATGCAACACTAACGCCTACCATTATACAATTCTAGATTTAGATAACGCATTAATAAAGCTGATGATGAGCAGCAGTGGCCTAACAGTGATGAGCTCAACTAAGACCACCGTGGCCTTGGGTCCGAGGCCCACCGCAGGCCATTGGTGACGTCAGGAAGGGCATCCGGTCCTAAATGCTCGTGCTAGAACCAAAGTCCTCTCAGAGGCACCCCCAAGCCCCAAGGAATGGGGGAAATGGAGGCAAAATCGAATTAAAAAAAGCTAATAACGTTGTTGATGCTTTTGATGGGATGAAATAAATCTTCAGCCATACCGTCCTGATATTTACTTTCGCACCAGCATCACAAAGCCAGTGTAGCAGCTCTGACTTGCCATCTCTTGCAGCCCAATGCAAAGCAGTCTGAAAATCGAGCAATTTACACAAAGTCAAATAACAAGTGGCATGACAATACGTCAGCAAATCACGGCGTTGCTCGGAGTTGAGGTCAAGGAAGTGCCGAAGTGTCATAACCCCTTACTTCTTGTCAAAGCCATGGGTAATTCTTTGGTTTATCGGAAAAATCAGGGGGTTGTGATCATCGCTCGCAATAAATTATGAGAAATCTGGTCAGGGACAACGGAACAATAATGGAGCAAGGGGGCCTACAGGAACAAAAGGGTACCGGCTACGATAACGTGCCGAAAAATAGAGGGCTTCTGAGGAAATTCATGGACTTTTTAAATCAAGACCTCCGTTTTATCATATCAATATTTGGAAAGCAATCTATTGCATTTCCAAAGGGGTACTTTTGCTCCCCTGCTCCCCTAAATGAAAGGAAGGAGGGGCGGTTTCTCCCCTCTGACTCCCTCTCCAGCATCCCTGAATCTAGTAGCCTGTCGGTGAATTTCTTCATGCACCATTCAAAAGTCCTCCGGCAAACCATTGCACAAATAATTCACTAATGCCATTCGAAGAAAATGATTGTTTTAAAGTGAAGGAAAATAAGTAATGGACATTTAGGTGTCCATAAAAATAAACATGCAGCTATAAGCTGCACATTAAAATACTTTCAAAGCACATGTTTTACTTACATACTAATTTTGAAACATCGAATCAGTCGCCAAAAGAAACAAGTACATATAAGAAAAAATAACATCCAATAAGAAACGACATTGGCAATTATGCTCTTTTAAAAATGTAAGATACAAAACATTGAAGAGAATTTTAAGGCGTTAAGGCAGAGGCCCCCTGGCCACAACGTCCCTACATTGGGAGATTTGTGAGTGTGATCAAAAACTACAAAAGGGTGGTAAATTGATAGCTCTATAACCCATAGTTTGAAAGCAAATAGCAGAAAAGAAGGAATAACTCTGCTAGGAAATTTCAAGGCAAGTTAAAAGCTTTGTAGCACAAAGCATGAAAACACCAAAATCGTAAGATTGCATCGATAAGAATCACAATTATGCAAAGGACAAAAGGAACCAAGGCTAATATTATGAAATGAGATACAAAATTTGCAATAAATGAAAAGCTTGAAGGCGCCAAGAAAATATTGCTTTCTTATAAACGAAAGAGAAAGTAAACATGCATATACTCACACCCTGGAGCAGATTGCATTGAATAATGGAAAACATGAAAATGAAACAAAAAAGTACTTCAAAATATATCTATGCTATAAATATTATATATATATATATATAAATGTAAATATTTATTTATATATATATACATGTATATATCTATATATATGTTTATATTTATTTATACATATATGTATATATATTTATGTATATAAATATATATGTATATATATAAATGTAAATGTATATATATATTTATATATATATATATATATATATATATATACACACACACACACATATATATATTTCTATACATATATTTATTTATACATATGTGCATATATATGCATATATATATACTTTTATATATACATATATATATGCATATATAAATATATATATACATACATATATATATTATAATATATATATATATATATATATATATATATATATATATATATATATATATATATTTGCAACAAATGAACACTGATGAAGATTTCAATTGAACTGTTTACGCATAAATGTATAAGAGTAGCCTATTTTGAATTATTCTCTAACTTGCTAAAGCGAAGATTTAACCTCTAAAGCAAAGCCTATTGAGGCGTATAAATGATATGTGTTCAGACAGTTCCACAATTTAACTACTTCACGCTTCACATGTGATAAGCAAAATGAACTGGAGACTTGTTTCCCTATTCTCATGAATTGATAATAAAATTAACGTTGCAAGTATGCAAATAGATTCAAAAAGTTAATGGCCCTAAGTAAACACCAAACTCCTACCGTAATGAAGTCCTAGAAAAGATAAAAAATGATATCAATGACTTTGCCACCTTTACTTCGATTTATTCATCATAAACCACAGCAGAAGGTACTACAATTTAGCTCAATTAACTTCAAAAGATGGATGCTCTGTATAATTTGAAATCCGTAGAATAATTTGATGAATTTAAATCAACCAAAACATCAATAGAAGGCTATGAAATAGTGAAAGCTTTATGGCCCCTACTTCATGCAAACTATGTGACTAAAAATGCATACTATCGTTAAAGTAATGTCAGCCTCAAAGCGGAGTGCTAAACTCTGTCACACCACCAGAAGCACAAAATAGACAACTGTGTTGATGCTCGATAAATAGGCTGCTTCTGACTTGTTCAATTGCATTAGAAAGAAGGAACTTATTACAAGTTGTACTTCTCTATCAATGCAGACGAAATGATGCAAAACAATGGCTTAAATTCCTCCTAAGGAAGCATTATTGAAAATTGACGCCAAAGCTCTTCACTTCGAAGGGCCTAATTAGCAATAACCGGTAGGAGAAGCTCTTTGCTATTAATAAAAAATTACTGGGTCTGTTTTATTTTGGAAGAATACAAAGCTTCAGTAACTGAGTCACAAAGCCAAATCAAAACTGAAAATGAAATCCATAAAGTTAATAAGTTCAAAGGAAGACAATAATAAATGGTAGTCATAATTACCTTTTTATTAATAAAAAGTGGGTCAGCAGATTGAAGGTCTTTTAGTTTATTCATCTGGCACTCTGAAGATGACAGAAACCACTGCTTCTCTGTAATATCGAGCTGGAAAAATGAAGAAATGAAATTAAATGTATTGAACAATAAAATGAGCAATGCTCGCTTGCAAAACAATAAATATTCGAAAGCAAAAGTAATCTTTCAAAATACTATCAATATCACAATGCTACAAACATTGAAGCTAATCTTCCCATCCTGATATCCAATATAAGGCAAACTGTAGTTGCAACATGAACTTTATAACTTATACCCTATTTCAGTGATGTTGTCCTAAAACTGTAACAAGGGAGGTGGGCTGTGTTGTAGGAAATAAATGGACCATACCATTGACCACGCCCATTTTTACATTTATGAAACTAATATTCTTGTTACTACTATGAATTTAAAAATATAAATAGAAGGAGAAAGCCAATATAGGGTTAAAGCATTTTTCTTCTATTGTTACGAGTGTACCTTTCCTTTCCCCTCCTTTGTCAAATGCACATAGTTCAGAACTGATCAAGCATAAACATATTCGATGAAGGGGGCTCAGCCCCCCAAAATCTTTGATAATTTTTTTAATGGGGTTCAGCCCTCTGAGCCCCCCTTCACGACCCCAATGCCCTACTTCAGCTTACATCAGAAACATGAAATCCAACTGATCATTCTTTAGATTAAAACTTAGGGTCATAAAACTGCAAGCTTGATAACCCTTGGGCCATCAAATTTTTATAGCTTAACTGCTTAGAGATGCAGGGAATAAAAGTAGAGAAAAGGCTACGTACATACTAACTTTTCTTTAGTACTAACTAAAAATTATATATTCTGGTGCTTGAGATTCAAATTTAATGCCCGGTCCCGGGAAGTAGTAATGGTAATTCCATAAACCTTCTACAATCTCTGCTTTTACTTGCCTTTCTACGAAGTTATGCCAGGGGTGACTTCTACGGAGGGCTCAGGGGGGTGGAGCCCCCCTTGTTAAAAATTCTTGCATTGGCCTTGCTCTTCAAAGTGTATTGACCTTGCTTCTAAAGTGTTTTGTATTGCAATGATTAATTATTCACTGCTATATGGTAGTTGAGACATTTCTAATTGCTTGTTATACTTTATTAGTACTAAACTAAAGCATTATATCTGCATTTTTTAAAATATGAGCATGGTTGCAACTACGTCACACCCAATATATGGGTGTGGTTGCACCTAGAGCTCCCTTGTTAAATTTTTAGAAATCAACACTGAGTTGTGAACTACTAAATAATTTTTGGTAACACGTGATAAAGGTGGCGAGGTAAAGCACTGAAAATATTGTTTAACAAAAAGGATAGCCTCTTGTCGATCAAGAATGAAGTCATGTACTACGATAAAGTATCCATTCTGTACCGTATTCAAAAGCGTATTCACTTCAAACATTATTCATTATCGTCTTCATGTAGACGGAGGGCCAAAGTGTCATGAAAACATATCGGATTCATTCGAACTAGATACTGTGCAAAACGGGTCTTAATTTTCAACCCAATAGGGTCTCAAGTATTGTAATTCAGTGACTAACTGATCAGTACTTTGAAACGGTGTTCAAAACAGGCACCGCCCGCCCTTTAGCACAAAAGGAAGTTACAAAATCTATGATATTGTGGTCAAGATAAATTGAATATAGAAGGGATCGATGTTCAAGCAGATTAAGCTGACAAACTTTTCCAAACAAATAAAGGGGCGTTGTTTTGTTCTCCTTGAAATACTCTGATTAGGCCCACGATTAGTTGGTGGCTTCCAGTTCATATTTTTACCGTTTTACTACTCTATAACTGTCCTAAAACTACCAAATACGCGCTCTATACTACAACTCACAATATGATAATTCATTATAATCTATGCCAAACATTATCGTTAATAATTACTTCGCTGATCATGGTCGTAGGAAGAGTGAAACATATTTCTATCGTCATGACCGTGAAAGCAAAAGTGCTAATATAATTATCATGTAAGATTGTTCACAGTAAATGTTTTTGAGGAGTGGAAATAAATAACAACTTATGCAAAGTATTTAACCATGTATGAAAGACGTCGCTAAGGAAATGAGCTAGAAATCAAGGAGGTCTAGACTCGAGTCTTGGAATGATAGGCCATTGTCTAAGCAACAGCGAATTGCGACTCGATGGCATCGAAAAGAATTGGTTGGTGCAGTGCTACCTTATGCTGCCAGTGGCCTATGGCAATTTCCTCCCCAACAAGCACTCTCCGATGTAGCAACCATACTAGAGGATGTCATTTTTATTTGTGTTTACAAAGACTTTATTAGAAAAGACTAGTACATCTAGGAGCTGGAAATGCCTAACTTCTGGGCAGGGTAGGTCTATGGCATGTTTGTAATGCCCACAAGTCAGCTACTTCGGCACAACCAATGGTGCACAACCCTTTTTTCAACTATATGGTCCACAAGAATATTGAGGCTCAATTTTCGCTGAAATTTAGGAGTAGAATAAGACAATACAAAACTATTTTTTTCACTATACTCATAACGATATACATGGACAACAACAAAAACGATGCCATGGGGAGTAAGTTGATAATTAGCTACCCCGTGGCAAATGCAAATGCAAAACTCAAGTCTTATCAAGAATTAGGCTTTCAGTTTATTTGGGAATTTCTTAAATCAAGTCTTATGCTGACTTCAAGGCAAATTTGCACCTTTTGTCGGATAAGAGTAACGCAAAAATCACACTAATCTCAAATAAAAAATTAAGGAATATTAAGGGTCAGTAGAAAACTAGGCATTCTTGCCAAAATCTAAGTAGTAGATAAAAAGGCTGCAGTGTATAGCAGTCGTGGCCTAGCGGTAAAACACTCGACTCATACCAACGTGGTCCCGGGCTCAAGGCCCATCGCAAGCTATTGGTGACGTCAGGAAGGGCATCCGGTCTTAAATGCTCGCTCCAGAACCAAAGTCATCCTAGAGACACCCCGAAGCCCCCCCAGGAACCCGGGGGAAACGGAGGTAAAAGCGAGAAAAGTAAAAAGGATGCAGTGTGGGTATCTGACAAAAACTGTTCTAATAAATGAAGTGAAATTCTTGATAGAATTTATCACGTTGAAGGCCAATAACTTTGAAATTGCCGGGAAGCAAACAAGGCAAAGCAGTCAGAAGTCACCGAAAGCTTAGCAGAATCTTTCATACGCATGGCAAAACCACGATGAATCATACTGCATATGTTGAAATTCTTTTATTTAATCTCTTTACCTATTTTTGTCATATTTTACCAGCAAGCTAACAACAACATTGAACTACCTTGCAAGGCGTTTATTCAAGGTTGCTGTACAGTAGTAATCGCGTTAGCAGACAAGAATAGCGAAAGATATGAATGGATAGAAAACGCTTCTAGTAAACCAAGATAAATATAAGGTAATTGACGAAAGGTTCCTAAGATTACTAATATTGACTAAGCTTCTATTCGCTTAACTTTATAAACAAAATCATGATCCTTGGCTTGGCTTTTTTACAATATAATATATTTAAAATGATGGGTGCAAACGCGTTCGCTTTTTCGCAACAAAATTTTGGAAATATTGAGATAGAGCGCCAAACTCTAGACATTCTGCACTTCTGTGAAATTCTGAAAATGCAACAGGAGTTTCTTTTAAAAAGAAAGTAATGTGCTGGCACCTTTCTTATGATAAACAAGCTTTCAATGCTAACAACTTCCATGCTTTGTCTATTTTTCCTCTCTACGAAAGAAATCAATCTTCATGGTTTCAATCACAACCAGAGGTTGATTGGCTTACATAAAACAGCATTAGGTATGATCATTCATGACAGTAGATCATAATCGCTAAATCAAGCCAATCAAGACCAAGCTTCGATTTGTGATTGCTTTTCCCTCAAATCCTATAAATCACCGTAATAAAGTTAATTTAAGCCTTTTGAAATAATCCGTAAAAATCAAATCAGAAAACCAAATAAGCATGATGCTCATCTGCCTAATTACAAAACTATCCATCAAAACTTACAGGCAATGGAGATCGAGGAGTTGAGACGGTTGTGATACTGCTAAGGTTACTTGGGCATCTGGACACGCTGCTTGAAATACTGGATTTCCGCCTGGATGAGATAGAGTGTGCTCGACTTACTAAAATCTTATCCAAATTTCTTATCCCTTCTTCAACTGCCAAAGAGTGATTCATCTTACAAGAGTAATATTGAAAAGTCTTCTTTGAAGATGGTTTTTAATGTCATCTCATAAACAAAGTATCATTTTCATAATTCTGCAATCAAACTCTCCATTTACTTGGCTCCACCCGACTCATATTCCAGCAGTGCATTTTTGAATCCATTTTCTGATTTGGAAATTGGTAAACCAGAGAATATCCAAAAGGATTGATCAATATCCTAAAGATAATTACGTGGTTTCGTGTAGTAAGCCTTTCTAAACGTGTCAGAGACGTATACATAGTCTTGCAAGTCATTTAAAATTCCCGGGGGTTTTCTAATGTAGATAGTCATGCAACATTATTATGGATAGTCACGAACACGGTAATAAGATCGGCTGGATGAAACTTGCAGAGAATTTTCACAAAGAAACTTGACGCACTCAAATTTTATTAGCAAGAAATAAAGAACACCTCAAAGTAAAAAAGCTACAACAAGGAAAATATATAAGGCATAAAGACCGTATTCAAACATGAAATTATTTCTACTACCCCCTAGCATTGTCTTTTGAATTTACAATTCAGCTAAATTGAAGAAAATTCAGCATAATATGAAGTACCTGCTATACGTGCCTCGCGGTCACAACGAAGAATAAATAATTAATATCAGTAGAAAGGTTAAAGGTAGTATACATCTCCTCCCTTGCAACACACATAGGCAGCAAATTAAACTCAGTTCAATAGGTATTGATCTTGACTGCTGCAATAGTCCCCTAATAAGTGGCATTGCTTCGGGGGTATGGGAGCAAATTCCCCCCTAATTTTTGCCAAGTTTGTACTCGGAAATTCTTTAAAATCGATGAAAGATTATTGGGGGGGGGGGGTAGTAACGCACCTTCAGAGAAGTAGAGGAAGTGGCCGAAAAAATTCATTTAGGCCCCCACTTTTATAATCTTGGTCACGCCCCTGCCCCCAACCTATACATTCAATTTTATGGGGAAAACTCGAAAGTCGTTCCATATCAGAGTCTACAAGCTGATGGATGATAATACTTTGTTTTAGGACATTTGCTATGTAGTACGCATAACCAAGTGAAGATCAAAAATGGAGACAAGCCGTTGTGATTGTGCAAATAGCTGTCTTATACATTCTGTTTATGTCAAGGTATCTTGTAAATGGCTACTCTCAACTAAGCCTGGCCCAGTCTCAAAAATTAGCATGATATGGGCAAAGATTGGATTGTGAAATGAGCTAATGGCTGAAGGGACTGATGAAGCTGTGGGGTCATGGGCCCAAAGGTATGGACTTTGCAATAAGTACTCACCAACTGGTCTTAAAAGATTTTCAGGAATTCAAAATCTAGATCCAAATGCATTAGTGCATACAATATATGTTTGACTTTCTTAGTTTTTGATTAAAAATGACCTTGGGACGCATCATGTCACAAGATTCTGTGATTTTTCACCCGTAATCATTTTAGCATGCACGTCACAGGTTTAGCAGAATACACGTTCGTTTTATAAGAAAACCATCATTTTGCCCGAGCCTCAATTTTCTTAACTTTTCCCGAAATTGAGCCTGAGATTTCCTGAAATTTTTCTTAACTTTTACTGAAGTAAACTGTCTGAAATGGCTTGCATTTTTGTTACTAATGTTGCATACTTGAATTCCATCTTTAACATTTTGAATACAGTAACGATGAAATATCGATTTTTGACCGATAAAAACACCAAATCTTAGAGATTGAGCCTCGTGACTTTCTTAAGACGTTCTTAACAATTTGACAATTTGAGCCTCATTTTCTTATAAACTTTCCTTATAAAAAAAGAACGTGTAACCCAGCTCTGTGATCAACTGCCTCCTCAGCTTTTCCGCTACAAATACTTCTCCTAGCAGTTTGATTTTGAAGACAAAGAAGCTCTATTTTATCATTTCATCTCAAATATCCATTTTCACTAAATGCAAAAGTCTTCAGACCTAATTTGGATCGGCTTATCTCCTGAAGAATACCAGCTACTGCTAGCTGTCCTATCAACTATAATGAAAGTCAGTGATGTTCCGAGACATCTTTTGGGGGGGGGCGTTTTGACCAATTGAACACCTATTGTTATTTAACAAAGGGTCACAGAAAATACTGTTGCAACTCTCTTGCAGCATGGCTGCCTATTGACCAACTTTCTTGCAAATTTGAAGATAGTGTGGGGGGGCGTGACGCCCCCAGTCGTCACATCCCTGATTTAAGTCATTATACTTACAATAATGATAGAACCCCCTTTCACAGGAGAATCCGTCGTTAGCATAAAAGATGGCATGATCTTTTGTTCTTTAATTGTGTATCTCGGAGGGGGGCTACTTACTAGAAATGGGGTATGGTAGGTGTCATTTCTTAGGGGTGCCTTTTCCCTGGAAAGTATCTCTATCAGCTTTAATACTTCGTGCGGAATTATGGGTACCATGTAAAGGTACTAGCAGAATTATGGGTGCTGTGTTGGAAAAACACCACAAAATTATCAACAAGAGCAAAGGAGATAGAAAAGTTGCTTGTTGATTTTGTTGTCCAAAAAGAAGTTCCTTGCATTATGGAATCATGTGCAGAGGTTTCATCATTCTTGTATAATTTTGTGTTCAGATTTTGAACCAAAATGGCACATCTTCGCCCAAATGCAGGCATAGTTACCCCCGCCCGCGAGGGCAGCATGCAAAAGACACTTTAATAGAAGTGGTCTTTAATCTATAAACCATAGGATCGAAATCTTGTTCTATAATCAAGGGAGAAACTACCACCTCAACAAAAAGCATTTTAAAAAATTATCAAAGAAAAAGTTTACCAACCTTCAGCGACTTGCAGAATTTATCTTGAGAGTGGAAATCTTGATTGTCTTTCGTTGACTCATCATCTGTTAATAGTAATAGCATTGTAAAAGAAAAAAGCCTTTGAAAAAAGAAGTAACTTATAAGTGAGATCTTTGTTGAAGGATGGTGCAAGCCTAGGACATGTCCATGCCCGCAACATAACAAAAATAATCGTGAAATCATTAGGTCTTTTGGCATTTACGTAATCTCTCTCTTTACCGCATGATTGAGATCAGAGTGAACTGCTCTATTGGTGATATATATCTAGCCATTTTCAGTTCCACTATGGGTCTCTGATTTTCAAATGCTTATAGACTAAAAAATTTCGTAGTCTTCTATAGTCATGTATATGCACCATCGCCCATGGGGAATTTAGAGTACTATGCAATTTCTAAGAACTCAAATTCTTCAAGAACAGGAACTAAGCAGATTCAATCCAACAAAATCAGCCATTGAGTTTTAGTAAACAAATGGATGCAAAGATCCCAGACAAAATGGAATAAGTACAACTTGTGGTTGTCGTGCATCTTTCTGCCAAGGATGGCGCCAGCAATGTTCCGACGTGGGAATCAATCTTCCGAAGAGGGGGCTAAAATACGATTTTCTGGGTATTATAAATGCCAAAAATTTCCAAAAAATCGTTCTTCACATTCCCACGTGGGGCTAGCATGTTCTGACAGGGGCTCTAGTACCTAGCCCTCTCCTTGCGCCAACCCTGCTTACTGCCAGACTATAGGAAGAGTATAGAAGAGTAAAATTTGATGAAATCTCATAATCAAGATCCGTTTTCCTCATTCTCACCCAGAAATGTGTCAACTAGGGCGAGTGGGAGGTGGAATCCTCAATGGGTGCGGAATCCTCAATGTGTACGAAGCTTCAAGAAAGTTGACCATGTTGAAGAGAAATGAGCATCAATTTATTCTGTTCGTCATTGACTTTTTTGTCTTCTCATTGGTCGTCACATTTTTACAACACATCGCCAAAGTAAGTTGTTTAGGCATCTAGGTATACGTTATAGAAAACGTGACAAGACTTATCAAATCTTGAATATTCATCTAAATTAACCCTGAAACAGACCTATAATGGAGTCAAACCCAGTAGAAACATATAAAAAGAAGTTACCATTTACAGCTAAAGAAAACCATATCTAAAAAAGCATTCCTTACCAGAATTCTTTGAATACTCTTCTAGCTTCTTAAATCCTTTAGCAACCTACAAGACCATTGAAAGAAATAGTATCTGAAGAGAACCAGGGGACAATACAACACAGATTAAATCCATGGTTTGCAGGATTGGGTAAAAGTTAGATGCTGGAGCCGATATTAGGTGGGGTAACTCACTTTCCCAAACTCAGCTGGGGGTTGCTCACTGTCCCAATGCTACTCTTAGGTCTTGAATTATCAGGAGGGGTCCTTATAGGCAGGGAGGTTGTAAAATTCCTCAAGATGAAATAAGCAGGGGCTAGGGAACTTGGGCTAACTGTGCAACAACCAGCGCAAATACAAAAATCCCCGTTTAACATCATTGCAAGAAAATATTTTTTGGAATTCTGCCACATGCACCTCATTAATTTTTTGGTTAACTAAACAAAAGTACCAACTTTTCGCTGGTAAACAAAAGTGTCAACTATTTGCTAGTTTCCCCTGGAAAAATTGAAAACTTGATAAGACCCTAATAAGAGTAGGAAGTTGGAAAATTTTTCAAAAAAAATAAGCAGGGTACGCTTATTCGGGACCTAAGAGTATGTGGGGATACTTATTGTCCTAATATTTTATGGTAGTTACTCGTTTTCCCAAGTAAGGCGTGGCTGCTGTTCGTCCAAAGGCAAAAACATCTTATTTTTTATGAAAGGTGAGCCTACAGTCCCAGCCCACTGGCTTCTGCGCCCATGAGGTGGTACCTCATATAACTTCTCATGTTTAACATCATTGCAATTCTGTTGTGAAGGGCCAGAAACTGGAAACTGTGAACAGCTTTAAGTATTTGGGAGCCATCGTTACTGATGAAGGGTCCAAACCAGAGGTACTGGCCAGGATAGCACAGACAACAGCAGCACTGGCAAAACTGAAGACAATTTGGCGTGACAGAAACACCTCCCTCGCATCGAAGATCAGATTTATGCGCACTTTGGCCATCTCAGTGTTTTTGTACGCATGTGAGTCCTGGACACTCACAGCAGAACTACAAAGACGGATAAAAGCCCTGGAAATGAGATGCTACCGTAAGATCCTGAACATCTCTTACAAAGACCACATCACAAACGAGGAAGTCAGTAACAGGATCACAAGAGCAATTGGACCCTACGAAGATCTGCTCTCAATCGTGAAAAGCAGAAAGCTGAAATGGGACGGGCATGTGTCGCGATCCAGCGGACTTGCCAAGACCATCCTGCAGGGCACCGTACCAGGAGGGAGAAAGAGAGGCAGACAGGAAGAGGTGGGAAGACAATATCAAAGAGTGGACAGGCCTGGCCTTCGCCAACTCGCAGCGAGCTGCAGAGGACAGAGACCGATGGAGGAGGATCATCCGGGAGTCATCAGTGGTGCCTCAACAACCCCACTCCCGGGATTAGGAGATCGGATCGGATCGGATCTCATGTCACAATTAGCGAATTGAATCGAAGAAATTTATGCGTGTTGGATTTTAAGTTCTCATATCCAGCCAGTTTTGGACAGTTTTTTCTCATTTCAAGTCGCCATTTTATCTCTAAAATCTACCAAATTCAAATACCAATCCATACCGTTCTGGCTAAGTTTTCACATTGTGGAAAGTAGTCTACACAAGTTAACATGCAACAATGGTCTGTAAGGTACAAACCATAGAGATTAATAATTACGGATGCTTCCAACTGGAGCTTGATGGTACTTGTCACAACGAGTATCAATTATAATATCAATAATTAGAGATATTTCTTCAAATTTACCACAGCAAAGACTCTACACACGAGCTTCCATGGATATCTGGGGGGAGGTCTGGTGGTTTGCTATTGAGGCAAGCTACAGTTACAATAAGCTGAAAGCCGACAATACAGCTACACAATACTGTAAGCGTGTTGAAAAAGTTCTGGTATATTCAAGTGAACCACAATCTCAGATAATTCTTTTTGATGAAAATTCCTTGATACTATAATTAGAAATAGAAAGCACCTTTAATGACAGAAAGCTCAAAAGGAACCACGGTCGTATCTGCAACGTCAATCAGGTGGATAACTATAAATCTGCACTAAATCCAATAATTGAGAATTGCAAATTAAGATGTGGGATATAAAGAGAGTTTCGATCAAGTACAGCTTTGGAAAGGATATCGTGACCTGTGCAGTGCCATTGAGGTTTTAATTGAGGATGTATAATGCACAACTCAAAATTGATCCCCATCCCCCCTCTTCGGGACACAGGTGGGGACTGGCATTAGAACAGGAGCGGATTCATGGGTGCCGGGGGTCATGCCCCCCAAAAAGGCAAAGTGTCCTATAGCAAAAAACAGTGCTAAGAAACTTTTCACTTGACAAGGACAATTGAGGCCCCCAAAATCCAGCTGAAGATCCGCCCCCTGTATTAGGATGTGAGCAAAACCAGAAAAATGCCCCCACTATATGGGGACACTATATGGGGAAAATGCCCCACTCCTTAGGGGCATTTTGAAACATATTTGCGTATTAGAATAACTAGAAATCAATACAACAACAATGGTCGCCATCTTGGATTTCAAACTTCAAATCCCCACCTTAAGCCCACATTGCTTAGTGAAGATACCAAAATGTGTCAATCCACTACGTAGTGTGGACACAGCAAGCAGCTAAAACGGCAACAAATCCCCAGCAATGCCCCACATGTTTTTGAAGTGGAGGTGGGGATTCATTTTGATTGGTGTATAGGGATCAGCTTGATCGAAGGCATTCAATCATTGCTCGCGAATTCAACTACACACTTTTTTTAAAAACACATCTAATTTTCTAATCACCTTAATATTCTGAAATTTTTTTGGTTTTGGGTCTAAGAATACACTTAACTTATTCTCAAACCCCAAAGGCATAACTTCGCTTGAAAATCAATAGATTATACTCAAATCTTTGTTGATGTCTTACTCCATCATAAAGCAAAAAATGAAGAACAGAGCAATAAATATTGCATAGAAAGTCCAAAAGTTAAACAAAAAGCAATATTATAACTCGAATATATAAAAATTGTATTTTTTGATGAGGCATGAGCCTTGCATTATTCTTAAATTATTCTTAATTCTTAGCGACTCTGAACCCTAATTCTCTTTGAAACTTTATTATCATAAAGAAGTGTGTACTTAAGTTTTTCCTAAAATTACCAATAATCTATGACCGTTGGCAAACTTGTATCAACAAGCCAGAAATTATTAACTTCTTCTTGGAAAAGAAAGAGGGTGAGGCCTTTACCCCCCCCCCCTATTTTGGGATTCTTTGGATATATATATATATATATATATATATATATATATATA
>OLMO02000006.1:2490356-2501004 GCA_900291935.2 Cassiopea xamachana | reverse complement strand
ATATATATATATATATATATATATATATATATATATATATATATATATATATATATATATATATATATATATATATATATATATATATATATATATATATATATATATATATATATAATATATGACATGGATACCTTGGTCGTCATCTTCAGTAATCTCTTATCAGAAACTGTGTCAACCTGCTTGCCATACACTGAGAAAGTGATGAAACCAGAATCAAACCATTCTAAATGTTCTTCTGTTATACTTGGATACGAAAATAGTCTTGAGTGATTGAACTCAGGCGACAATGTCTCTTTGACAATCGGCGTTTCCGTGTCCTCGGTGTCACCCATTGTTCGGTACTTGATGTAAATTCCTTGAGAAAACCTGGATTTCATGATTTCAGCATTTCTGACAGTCACCTATGAAACAGGTGAAAGTTGTTTCATAAAACTGACCGAGAGGAAACAAAGACTTCAAAGCTGTGAGAATTGGAGTTACGGAAGAGGAAAATCTTACTAGAAAATATGAATCATTCCTGCTAACTAACGTAGAACCTAGTAAAGATAGGGTATATTAAGAACAAGAAAAAGCATTAATGAAATCAAAATCAATTTAAAATCCGCTTCCTAAGCACTGCTCACACGACGGAAACCAAGCCAGGTTCAACTCAACCTAAGTAAATCCAACCCAGATTCAACCTAAGTAAATCAAACCCAGATTCAACCTAGGTTAAATCCAACCCTGATTCAACCTAGACTAGACTTATCGTGTGAACATAGCAAGCCTAGGCTCAACTGGCTAAGAAATAATTCGTGGGGTAAAACACTGTTGCTATTAAGAATCAAACTTTCTCATTTCTAAACCCAGAATACTAACTGTAATACACACCTTGAAATGATAAGGTTTTCCTAATAGTTCTTTTGGATCTTCAACAAACGACTCCTCATCTACAGGCTTGCCATTTTGAGTGCATGGTGTCACATTAATGATCAATGAGCCCTGTTCAATTCCCTGATGAGTAAGAGATCAAAAGCTACCCTAATGCGAATTGGCTAGCATTTACATAAAGAATGGAATTGCACAGGAGAGTGAAAAAGAGCAGTATAAATAGAGAATAAAGGAGTGAGAGGAAATTCAAGAACAGAAGCCGATGAAAGAGAAAGAGTAGATAAAGGAAAAGGCAGCTATGCAAGTAAATCTGAAGTCTGCGTTGAAAAATGTCGCTAAAAAGAAAAGTGGAAAAGAAATCGAAAAAGAAAAACAGCGCGCAAAAGATAAAACGATAAAACAAGCTGTCAATAAAAATGCTTCATCTTCAGAAAGAGTGCAAGAGATAAACAGAATTGCCTTCAGAGAGAAAATCATGAGATACAACAAAATTATCATCTTTAGAAGAGATTAGGAGGCAAAAGATAATCAACTACACACTAACCTTGTAATCTGTTATTCCTAGTTTGTCATCGAAGTCAAGTTGATACGACAAACTTTGTAGGAAAACATTGGCTGTTCCAATGAGGACATCTTCGGGTGGTTCCCAGAAAGGATCTTCTTCTTGTGGGATGCTCTTAACAGTTTCATCGCCATCAAGAAACCTTTGATATAGATCCTAATGAGAAAAAAGTTCAATTGAGGATACTAAAACATCAATGTCAAACGTGCTGACAGTCCATCTTTATATTGATATCATCTAAGGCGTTCAGTAAAAGACCACCCGTGGTTGAGGTATCAATATTACAGCTACAACTGGATATACTTGTCTATATGGTAATTAACCAGCTGCAATCACAAGAAAGAAGCGTCTAATAAGCGCCTTACCATCATTAAGAATCTACGGTTCATAAATTTGCCTCTTTCCCAAAGCCAAACATTGTCATTCAAGAGGTTTTTCATCTTCACCAGCACCCTAGGAAATTAGTTTGGAACTTATTAAATAACGCCTCATATAAATTGAGGTATAAACATGGTGACCTGTGGTTTTCACCAGTAAAATCCCCTGACAATTCCCTGACTTCTCTTTCAAACGTTGCAAAATTTCTTGGCATTTTCCGGTCGTTCAGTGCAAGTCTAAACTATTTGCCAAAAATGCTCCAACAAAAAGGTAGTCAAAAGAGTACACATTATAATACTCCCAGATTTTTCCCCTTTTTCCATTACAAAAATAAAGCCTCCTGGCAATTACGTGATTTCCCTCTAATTGCTTGCAGCCATGATAAAAACAGGCAGATCTGTCACCCCATTTATGCGCTCAAAGTTTTGAGAGGCAAAACAAGTGCCGTAAGCTATGCACCACCACGAGAAGGATGAGATTTGCCTGAAGCAACGCGCAAGAGTCACAGTCACCAAAAAAAAATGCAATCGGTCACTAAAAGAAACTACAAGAAGGGAAGAATGAAATAGAGAGCATAAATAAGACTCTAAAAATGTAGAAATTACAAAGAATACAAACTATACTTTGAAGAAATATGTTGCTAAAGAACAAGGTCAACCACTGAAAGCGACCGAGAATATTAAAAATTATTCTGACAATAATGGAAGATTGTACGCGAAAATGATGATAAACAAACAGCACGAGCAAATAATAAAAAAATAAAAACATACTTTGTTTCTTTGCCTCCAGCTTCTTGAGCTGCACTTGAAACAAGGATTATTTCAAATGTTCTGCAATGAAATATAATTCTTAGCAATATTGACAAAGGAGTCATTTTTAGAGCCATAGACCATACCACATTATATGAATTGGTGGGCTGAGTTGGCGAATGAAGGAATGAGACAAGGTAGTCGTTCGGTAAATCAGTGAGCTCCTTATTCACTCACTCATTCATTCACTCACTCATTCATTCACTCACTCATTCATTCACTCACTCATTCATTCACTCACTCATTCATTCAGTCATTCATTCATTCACTCATTCATTCAGTCATTCATTCATTCACTCATTCATTCATTCACTCATTCATTCATTCATTCATTCTTTCATTCATTCACTCACTCATTCATTCTTTCATTAATTTATTCATTCATTCAGTCACTCAGTTCGTCATTCAATCAGTCAGTCGGTCCTTCAATTGTTAACTCTGTTTGTCAGAAACTTCATCAATAACGTCAACATGTGACAACCAACCCAAGAAAATCAATCACTTGTAAAAACATGCAAAATTTTGAAACAATTTAATTGAACACAATAATTTCCATACTTTTGCTTGTCCAACTCTTCACTAACTGCATTGACTTCACTTACAAGTGGCAACAATTCTAGCACTTGTTCTTGGGCCTTCTGTTGATCTAAAGAAAGCAAATCTCTAAGTAAATCATGAATTAGCAAGAAAATCGATACTTCAAATTCAGACTCAAATCTTCCAGTTAGCTTTTACCCAAAGGCATAGCCACCCACCAACACAATCAATGATAGTAAAATCATCTACTAACACAAACTTAGTAATGACAAGGACCCAGCGCATTCAAGCTTGAAAGCAAGATTTGCATTCCAGGGACTCCATGACTAATTTGCTCTTTGTATGCAAACCAAATCACTGCCTTCAACGCATGCTAGCAACTGCTACTGTGGTATTACCTTTTGAAAGGCCTGCTCCGAATCCAGTTTGAAAGCCTTTTGCCTGCGCAATCTCCTTCTGTGCAAAATCCCAATCAACTTTGTCAGGAGTACCATCACTTTTCTCTTGATTCAGCGGATTCACAAAATAATACATATGATTGGAGCCTATGGAATAAGATATAAGAACGTTTACTTTTGCTAATGAGAGGTAATGGCATACATAACGCTATAAATTGCTGTGCAGTTATGAAGCAGTGCTTCAATGCAAAGGTGTAAAATATCATAATGCAATTATCTAATACTTTCAAAAATACACCTTAGAATATCAATTCCATGGTATTTTATCAGTAAGAACAAAAACATAGCAATTTATTATTGCCAACGATTGACATAGTCCAGAGCGCTAAAGAGGAGAAAAGACATTTAATACTAAATACTTCTCCGAACCCACTAGGCACAATTTAGGGACTACGTATACTAATTTCTGGGCAATCTTTTATTGCTTTCACTATTTGCGATTTTGAAAAAGGAAACATGCTACTAAACCCAATATTTGAAATAGAGTAATTAGAAAGAATACTCTCATTTTTCATTCTCTGATGTGTTGCTTCGTGATTGCTGGCATACAAGACAAAACAGCCCTACAAATTGACAGCCATGTTTGCTACATTTTGAAAAGATTTTTTCTAAGAGGACTACCTGAAAAAGCCAGAATAATTCTAGGCTTGGGAAACCTTTGATTCCTTTTGCGATCCCTTTCTAATGAGAGTTCTAGTATGCATCAGACAACATGAGATGAAAGAATATTATGGATGGAAAAAAGCCTAAAAAGAGAAAGCAAAAATTCAAGCTAGAACTTAAGTTACTATGAATAGAGGAGATCTGGAGAGCCCTGAGACTCAAAAAAGCAACTCATCTATCACACCTACCGAATAGAACACGGTCAAAATGTTTCAGAACTCTCTCTCCCGTCAAAGGTAGTCCATTGACTTTAGTCTTGGCTCCTGACGTGGCTGGTTTCAAGGTGACCTCATTTTGGGACCAAATGAGCGATGCATGCTGCTTCATGATGCTACAAAATATTTTTTTTGAAGCTTCATAGTATATTCGTATTTCTACATACAAATGTAAGCTTCACTATATTCAGGTAGCATACAACTGGCTACTTGTGGTTTGCAAAGCACAGAAAAAGATAATTGTAACAAAAAGCTAGACTGCTAGTAAGTCTGGATTTGACCAATCTTGTCCTCTTCGGAAAAAGATATAGTAAGTGGACCTGATGGTGATGGTGGATATCTTCCTTTGAATGTAGGTGAGCTGTCGGTTATCTACAGAAAGCTCTTTGAGCATAGCAGTAAAGTCAACAGAATGTGAAGAAAATAACCCTAGTGCGCTTATAGAAAGGTTAATGAATTTTACGTTATTACAATGATGCTGTACTGTCCTGGCCAGTTCCTGATACTTCCTGTCTTTACGAGCTACGTTACTAGTGAGATTAGTTTCATAATAGTAATAAATTAATAATGAATCATGAGAGCAAAAAAGGAGCAACATTCAATGCTATAGACATTATTTTTGCTTAACACCATATGGAAATAACTCAAGACACACTGAATAATAACTGTTCCCATGATGCAGGAATTTAATGCAAATGGGACAGCAGATGTTGATTATGAGAAATGTCCTTGAAAATCATCAACACCCACAAGAAAGCAAAAGAATAACCAATTACCTTAGGCCAGTCATTGATATGTCCGGTTTAGCATCTTTTCGTCCAACGGTTGTTTCTCCTGTGTGGCAAACATTGAAAAATGTTGGGAATAGCAAACTTCAGCTCAAAAAAGGAAGATGCACAAAATGAGTGGAGATTTCATAAGTTTGGTTGATACTATATTCAAGATTTACACAAGAGTATGAATCCAGGAAATGAATAATAGATTGAGAAGATTCGCCTGGAAAAAATAAAGAAATTTCTTGACTGTACATATTTCGCAAGGATAGAAAATGGCCAACTTCATGAAAAATGAGCATATGGATAGCTTGGTAGAAGGCATGATAGTGATGTAATCCTTTAATATTCTGAGCATGAAAATACATTTGGCCATACCTTCCTTCAAGACATGTTTAATAACACCCGATAACATGTTATCTTCATTGAGGTTAATCAGATGTGGTGTTGTCTTGAGCATTTCGCTGCCTGTGTCTTCACTTCCAGCAGATTCATCACGAGAAGCTTGGAGCTGAAATAAAAAGACGATCCTTCAACTTGGTGTTCGTTGAATTATTGTTTGCCCTTCACTGGTTATTATGATTCTTGGCCTGCCATACAGAACCAAGACAAGTACAAAATCAAATTTATTGACACATCAACTTAACGAGTAACAACCAGAGAAGATCAACTGACCTTTTCATCCCAACTCATCATAGCCATTGCATTCGCTTCAAGTTGAGCACGAATTTCTTCCTCCATTTCCTTTCTCATCTTGGTTTTTTCTAAGAAGATCCCAGAAAAATGTAATAATTTCCAAGGCTTTCAGCGAAAAGAACATTTAGTAAAAGAAACCAAGTAAATGCGATTGGTTGTACACTATCTCTTATGGCGAATTGGTGGAAAAAAAGAGTCTAAAATTTGGACTACAACTAAAGGTATTTAATGTTTAGCTTGTTGCAATTATGGGAAAACTATGGAAAGGAGAATACTGATATCAATTCCAAGATCTGAAATGCAACAGCAGATGCACATTCTTCTCTCGTTGTTTCATAGTACAGCGAATAATTTGTGATCGCAAAAACTAATGTGGCATTATAGCAACCCCAATCACAACACAGAATCAAAATTTGGCCTACCTTCTTCTGTCATGGCAGCTCCACCGGCTGGCAAGTCACCGCCCATTGCTTTTTTCAACCTTTCATTTTCTTCTTTAAGCTCACGAATTAATTTATCCATTGGGTTTTCATTGACAACAGCTTTGTTCTTGATCTTCTTGGCACGATCAGCGTATCTATGGGATGGACAGTATGCAATTATATTACTGAAGAATCAGATTTTGGACAGCTAAACATCTTAGTACTTGAGGTACGAACAAACTGCATTCCAAAAAAACCTTTTGGAATTCCAAAACGAAACATTTGGAAGCACCGCAAGGTTGCAAAATCAAAACAGGGAAGGTTCACCATGTTAAAGTGTATCTACTTCTTGGAGATTCGTAATGTTTTCAGCTAAGCTACTTCGAAATCATCAATTAATTAAACAAAAATTCTTGCTGCAATTACATTGTTTTAATGCATCATACACTAAATGAGCAACTATATAGCACCCCCTTCCTTGAAATGACAGCTACTTTTAGGCCAATCACCAAACACAGCCATTGCTAATACTACTTAAAATTATACTTAAACACATATAATTATGTATTTATGGCATGATATCGGTATAGTCTGTAAACATACCGCAGAGTACTCAGTGTCTCATCATAATTGATATCTGCTGGTGATAATGCAGCGATCATAATAGTTTTACTGTTACCACCAAGAGCATTTTGCAGGAGCTTTGTTAGAACTGAGTCTCTGTATGGAACAAGGACTTTCTTTTTGCCCATCGATTGATCAGCCAAAGCAGAAATTACATTTCCAAGGGCTGATAAACTCTTGTTTATGTTTGCACCTTCTTTAAGACGGTCGCCTGTGGCTCCAGTACTGTCTGCTCGTTCAGAGCCTAAATGAAATTACAAATAAGACTAGCTGTAGGAAACTGTGACAAATATAACAGCCTGCTACATCTTCTAATTCATACGGTCCAAGAAGTGTATAACAAATGCTGGATTCTACAGCTTCATGCTATTACCTTCACGAGGATTCACAACTCCCTTTCTCTCTGAAGAACATTCCGTGTAGAAAATTCAACTTGATCCCAAATTTTTCTTTATATATATATATATATATATTCAGTAAAAAACAGTAATTTGCTTACGTTTCGCTTATCGCTTCATCAGAAATTCTATGAGTTATCTACTCTCTCTCTTTCTCTCTCTCTCGGCCCTTCAACAAGATGGACTAAATCTTCTCTTAAAAAATAAGGATCATGATGAGAATACCAAATAATTAAAAAGACCAACAATTATACCTGCTAAATCAACGAGATTGATAATACTGGTTTTCTTTGTCTCCTCTCCCATGTCGTTTTTACTGATTTGATCAAACTGAATTGTGACGACAGTGTGAGCTCTGGAACTAGTCGCATTCATTTGTGTTGACGCAACAGTCCTATTGGCAGTTCCTAAAAACAACAATATCTAATACAACAACAAAGAACAATATCTAATATATAACATGATGTACATCATACAAAACATAGAAGCATACAACATAAAAAGGATGACTATGTAACAATATGACAACAATATGATATAGATATATACATCACATGTAAATCAAAGATATAGGAAATTTAACTAACAAAATGACAGAAACTATATCATTCATGGCAAGTAAAGATGAGAAATAGTAAATTGGTGGACAGTAGTTATACCAAAAGCAGTTATCTCAATCAATCAAAATTCCAAATAGCAGTTCATAGGTGAACATCTTTTTGCTCTTGACAGAAAATTCAGTCGCCTCACCCAAAGGAAGTTGAAATTAAAAATCAGCCTAATAGCAAGAAAAATTCCTAAAATCTGGTGCAAAATAATCCGAGCAGTATTTCATTCAGCTAACAATTAAAACCAAAGAAATAATTTACCTTCTTCTGTTCGCTTCTCAATTTCCTTATAACTACCAACTGCAACAAACTTCAAGCCTTGAACGTAAAATGCACCAATTTTGGGATTTTGACGGACCTATAAGGTATAGCATAGCAACACAATATTGTTTACATTAGTAGAACTCTGTATGCACAAAAAACAAAAGAAGCAGAGCTTGTAATCAGTAGCAAAAGACTATTTTGGCACGCCACATACTTCAAGAGAAGTGAAATATGTTATACAATGAAATATAATCCATAGACGGGTACTGTCACAAACCTGAAGACCTCCTTTGGGATTTTCCTTTGTCAACAAATCTCGAACTTGCTCGTTGTAAATCTCCAACATGCTGAACGTGACTTGATATTTCTAGAGTACAAATGACGAAGAATTAGATTGTAAACACGGAATACTAGTGTAGAAAGACATAAAATTTTTCTAATAAGAGCTTCTATGAAATGTTGTTGTCTCCACAAATAGCTAAAAGATAGAAATTTCTATGCTTCTGGAGCAATTCCTTACACATCAAACCCAAACCTATGCCTTTAGTAGTTTGTTACGCCTTCTGACCAATAAAAGATCTTCTGTAAACTTGCTGATAAATGAAACCATTTGGAATTACTTAGATGATATTAGTGGTAAAGTAAAGGGCACTATCTTTTATAGCTTTAACTGCATTCGATCTGATGATGATAAAAACAAGCAATATATATCAACTTTTCGCATTAAAAAGAAGAAAAATACAACTCACCACAGAACCATCACCTCTTTCAATAATTTTGAACAACTCGTCGCATGTGATTGGAACGATGCCCCTTGAACAAGAAATCTCTTTAGAACTACTAAGTAAGTAAACTCTTATTTAGTATTCTACTGTACTACACACCATTATTTAAGATAATGCATAACCCGGTCAGCCAATGCACACCAGAGATACAACGGCGTCAATCAATGATTACAAGTAGTGCACGGTGACTCGTTGCCTGAGTAGAGGGGGATTTGAGAAAAACCTGATAATTCTCGGAGATTTGAAAAGCGTTTCGCCTATAGCACCCTAAAAATGACCTCATACAGCACTCCTGATAGTGCTAAATATATCTGGAAGCTTAGGGGGTAATCATATGGGCTCAGTAAACCAGGCTTGAATCAACTCGCTATCAATTGAATGTTATAGCAAGGATCGTTTCAGGTCTTTGGTCACATGACATCTCAAGAATACGCAAATGGCGGGAAAATGAATGAAAACAACGTGAGATCTACTCCGGCAAACCGGGCTGGAGCACAATGCAGCCCGCTTAGACAGGATCTCCGCTGAAGAAAAGGAGATCCTGGTTTGCCGGCCTAGCCCACTTTTCATATGATAGCAAGTTGCTTTTTAACAGCATTTCACTGCAAAGCCAAGATCTCGGGAAAACGGGCTAGCCTGGCTTGCCGAGCACATATGACAAGGCTCATAGAAGCCTCTAACAAGGGATCACATAAAAGAGTCAAAGTAGCTTTTGCATGGTGGGCTTTTGTCAGATAGACAGAATGCAGTCGCATTACTACAGAGATTAAGAAGGGCACATACTTGTTGGCTCCATATCCGACCATGGAATATGATTTTCCTGAGCCAGTTTGACCATACGCAAACAAGGAGCAATTGAACCCTAAAAAGTAAATGCAAAGTTTGTGAGTACTCTCCAGTCCGAAATAGCAGTGGGGTGGTAATAGTTGGAGGGGTTGGAGAAAAGTCTAAAGCTTAATAGCCAAGGGGTTGCAATAAACAGGAGGGTCAGTAAAATGCCGTAGTAATGACTTTTTCCAATACACAAAAAGTAATTCCATTATCCTCTCCTAGTTTCATCATTACTGGTACGATTTTCAGCTACGTTGTAAGTGCTACTGAGGGCAATTTCTCTCTTGTTAAAGTTCCCATCTAGTGATACAAGTTCTGGGTATCAGCTGGAAAACCCCTCTTGGTGTGATAGGAGCACTTCGCTTGGCTTTGGAGGCATTCATAAGGGAGACTACATATTGAGTGATCACACTTGTATTATCTCTCGATATGTAGTCTCCCTTGTGAATGCCTCCAAAGCCAAGCGAAGTGCTCCTATCACAATTAAGGTCTAACAAAATATATATATATATATATACAGAAAATAATTAAGATTGGCAGAAAGTAAATACACATGCTTGAAAGTAAAAATACTAAGTCTCCTTAAAAATACTGAAAGAATAATACCAATTAGTAATGATTAGCATCAAGGTTAGCACGTGATATTAGTACGTGATATTAGTTACTGATCATATGATTATAGTGTGATTAAATACTAGGAATGATGAGATGTGCAGTCCTATTACATAATAAGCGGGGGGGAGCGGGGGGGG
>OLMO02000006.1:2477152-2490340 GCA_900291935.2 Cassiopea xamachana | reverse complement strand
GAGGTTGAACAAATATGTCACTACTGACCTACAGTAGGCATCAAACTCAACATCTTAAATTATGCACTGCACCAATACACTAGCTACACAATACTGCATTTTTATGTTTGAGACATAGAACAGTGCTTACACTGGGAGCTAGCAGTGCATTTGATAAAAATGAAAAAACAGTCGCACATTCAACTACAACATAAAATGAATAAATTTTTAGATGAAGATACACATATGAAAAGACAAATTTGTTATACCTTGCACAGCATTATCCAACACGCCCTGACCCAAATCATTGAATACAGTACGCTGATCCGCATATTTTGGATTTTCTGGTACAAGTAAGCCATTTTCAAGCTCTTTCATGCCACTGTGTGACCTTGAATAAGAAGAAATACCACACAATCACTAGACAAATAGAGAAGTTAAAAGCAAACACACTTTGAACAGCTAATTATTATGGTTGCAATAGAATGATAGAACATCCTAATTAAAATTCTAAGAAAAAGATAATTCGAAAATTCCAAATAAGGAATAAACAATACATTTATCAAGAGGCATATGGTAGGTTTTTAGTGTTGCTATGTACTATTTAGCAAGCCAAGTGCTGAAAGATTCACTTTGAGGGTGAAGGAGAGACGCTACAAGAATGGGGGTGTATGGTAAGCCTCTCTTGATGAGCTACAGGTTGCCATGACACTCAATAGAATTTCATTTGTTTGCAAGACTTTCAGTTGCTTGCAAAGCAGGCTCAATATAGCACTGTGCCTGACATAAAACCATGCACTTGGAATAAGACATGACAATACTGTGACTGTGTTGAACTACTTCTAAACCAACTAAAATATATCACAGAGAATTGGTAACAATTGCCAAATGCTGAACTGGAAATGAATTTACACCTCAAAAACCTCCTTCATCAAAGAATTTTTAGCTGAAAACAAGGCAACTAACTCCAGCATTCTTCCCAAACTACTTTTTCAACAAATAACATGACAAGATGCTAAACAGAATACAAAAGTTGGTACTAGAGGGAAAGGGGTGGTTGGTGATTCAATGCTCATAAATAATGCCCTCATTGATGACTTGAACAAGAAAACTTTGATGCCACAGCATAAAAAGAATTACTTTTCTCTCCCTAGAAATTCTCCACCCAACCAAACAAACCAGAAATCTCAATCAGTAATGACTTGCAGGTACAATAAAGCTCATATGATGTATAAAAAGAATGTTATACATTTAAACATGGTGTGAACTTACCAATATGAGAAGTCAAAGGAGAACTGAAAATCAGAAGCAAAAATGAATTAGTTTTAAAGAATTCTGCTTCAGACATACAGCGAAATCACATGAAATAAAATTATTACTAAATATCATAGTCTATGTAATGCTTCTGTCCTAAAGGTAGAAATTTCTTGGCCTAAAAGCTGGTACTCAAATTACAAAAATCTAAGGAGCTACTTTTGGGAGGAAAGTACATGCTTGCATACAAGAGAAGGGAGGTTCCTGAAAACATGCATTCAAGCAATACAACTGCACCAACATGGATCGATAGCTCACTTAGCGTTTTTTTCATGTGTCCATCGCCTTAAAACATATATAACATATATATATATTTATATATATATATATTGCATGTAGTTAAGTCTTGCTGAAAAAATGTATTTGAGTTTGAGTTTGCACCTAACAAATACAAAAACATCGCAGTTCCATTCACATGCAGACTTTAATTGTCAACATGCTGACATCATGCATGCATCTCAATTTGGTGATTTGGAGCATGGAGCTTCATTTATCACAGGCAATCAGAATGAGTTAATGTGCCTTCTTTATACCGAGATTAGTAGGCAGAAGCTCTTCAAAACATGCAAAAATGATTTCATCTGATCATTGGTCATTCTTTTTAATCAGTCTAACTTTTTGCTGAAAACAGGCTGAAGATGATTAAACACTAGAAAATAATGGGGAGTAAAAGTGAGAGGATTTACACAGACAGTGGGTGGTGTAAAATGTGCATGCTTGCATACAAAGGGATTGAAATTTTCAAACATTTCAACCTATGTACTATGTGAATGACCACATAGCTGCAAACTTTTGATGTGTTCAATAGGCTGAGTGAGCATGACAATTAAATTCTGGTATTCTTTACAAGAAAATCAGATTAAAACTACAAATATAATGATTAATTAAAAAAGAGTTTTTTCTTATCCTGAGAGCACCATTTCACTAAACATTTGCAATAAAGCAAGCTTCTATGGTTATCTTCAGATCAAGTTTGTAATACACCAACAGGTGTTCTATTATAGCCAGTATCA
This sequence comes from Cassiopea xamachana, assembly GCA_900291935.2. Taxonomy (NCBI): domain Eukaryota; kingdom Metazoa; phylum Cnidaria; class Scyphozoa; order Rhizostomeae; family Cassiopeidae; genus Cassiopea; species Cassiopea xamachana. The sequence goes on along the minus strand of OLMO02000006.1, from coordinate 2,488,034 downwards.
ATAGTCCTTTATCTAAAGATCAATGCTATCTATACAGTTAATATATAGCTATAATATTACAAGGCCATGTGGACAATTTGAGAATCTCAAGCATCACATTAAAATGCATGCATTAATACCTAAAATAATTGCCATGGAATGGGTGAAAAGGACAATTTTAACCCCAAAACATAAAAACCCAACTATTGCTTTTCCAATAAGGCCTTCATAGCAATGCCAAAATAGCAAATCAACTAAATGCTGCAAAACATCATGAAATGTTGAAATATGTGATAGAAATTATTGGCTCTATGTATTTATAACTAAACTAGCAGGTTTAGGAGCAAAATGAAATGTATCCTTTACCTCCTTTGGTGGTTGATCTACAAAATTAAAAGTTAGTATTCAAATTTATTTAAGACAAACAATGCTTTCAAGGAATTTTTCTACAAATGAAAGGTAGCTTATGTCTAACATTTCAGAGCTAGAGATCCTCCAAAAGGTTGGCTAACTAAAGGAAACAATTAAACCACAAAATAACAACAAATCTTAACATGGTACTTCAGCTATCTACAACTACTGGTGAGCTTACTCTTGACAGAAAAACACTCTTGCCAAATTGAAAACAAGCCCTAATCAGCACTTAAAAATTATATCAAGCAATTGAATTTGATTATATGAAAGTATATTTATAGCTAGATGTAAAGAAAAATCAACTAAGCAATTCATTAGCATATACTTCACAGCCAAGTATGCCTCACTGGCAATCAAAAGTGCTACCATAATTAAAAATTTCAAATAAATAAATTGCCACAAGGTGATAAATTCATCACTTTGCCAAATAATTAAATGACCAAAGAACCATTAAAGATATAAATGAATCCTTAACTATAAACATCTTTCTTAAAGTGCATCAGGTGATTTAACAAGAAGGAAAATTCTTAATCATACTTGGCTCATCTGGATTTTGAATTGTGGTCATGGAATTTTGCATACCAATCACCAGTTTTGCACCTCTGTCCTTTTCCCTATGAAGGAACCATGAATCAATTTAACACAAAACTTTTATGGGCAATGAGGTTGTACTATAATGCACAAGAATTTTGTTTATATGTAATGCAATCACAACAACAAACATTTGGAGCAGTTGTGTACTAATAATATAAGCTACATCTAATACTGACTTTTCAGGCATCAGAAAAATCTATGAACAACATAGGAATCTCTTAATATCCCTAAAATGGCCAAAGAAATGTATACTTTCTCACAAGTCTCATTATGAAATTCATTTCCATACTGGATTTCTCTCTATTAAAGAATCAGGAACTAAAGAATTTTAATGTGTTTTTTAGTAAGTAATATTGGGGAAAGGCCATAGGGCCTATAACAAAGTCCTGACAAAGGAAAAGCTGAGGAAATGGGGGAAGCTTAAGTAGAAAGGGAGACAAGATCAAGTTTGTTGATGTTAGATTTAAAAGATGACAAATTGTAGGATTCAGGGAAAGTAGTGGGTGGCAATGAGTTCCACAGTTGAGAGGTTCTTGGAATGAAAGATGATTTGTGAGCTAGAGTTTGTGGATTAGGTAGTGTAACGTGGAAAGGGTGTGAATAGGTAGAGCTTTTGGTGGTTCAAACATGCCTCACGGGATCAGGAATAATATTCTTGATTTCCTGAGAGCAATGTCTGTGAAAAAAGCAGTAGAAAATGAAAAGATCTGCAACAAGACAATGATGGGAGAGAGACTGTAGAGAATTGGTGAGGTTTGGATTGTTGATGAAATGAATAGCTTTAGACTGGGCTCTGTCAAGAAGATGGAGAGAAGATTTAGGAGCACCACCCCAGACATAAGAGCAGTACTCCAGAGAAGGATGAATCTGGGATTTGTATATGGTTAATAGTTAAGAAGGTGAGAAGTAGCCATGGGCTCTAGAAAGAAAGCCAAGTTTCTGTGATGCATTCTTTGCAATGGAATTGATATGGGGTTTGCAGGTGAGATTAGATGATATAGAAAGACCAAGTTGAGTGAAAAAAGATGAAATGTCCAGTTTATGGCCGTTCATGAAAGTATGGGGGAAATCTTGGCGATGTTTACATGATATGACAACCTGTTTTGTCTTTTCTTGATTGAACTGAACAAGGTTGTCACTACCCCACTTCTCTACATTTTTCAAGTCAGTGGTGAGAAGTGAGGCTGAAGTGTTACAATATGGTGAAATATTGGAATAGGCAAAGTGTTGTGGATTGGATGAAAAAGATGAACTTAAATAAGTGTCATCAGCAAAGGAGAAAATGCTGGAAGGTGTAGAGGAAAGCAAGTCATTTATGAAGAGGATGGACAGAACAGGAGAGACAACAGGCCCCTGAGGTACACATGAATTGATACAATGAAGTTTAGAGAGGTAGCCATCAACACTAATTGCAATTGACCTATCAGATAGAAAGCTAGAAATTTATTTAATGAGGGTGTGGTGAAGACCAAACATTGGCAGTTTAGCAAGAACACCTTTGTACCAGACACAATTAAAGGTCTTGGAAATATAAACCTGACAATTATTTAACAATATTTTCTTTCAATAGACAAGCTATATGTGTGAAAGAAACAGAAACAAAAACTAGTACACTTCTAAACCTATAGACTGGGACAGACTGGCAAGTTTTTCCAAGGGGCACTGCATGAATTAAGGAGGGGCATGTCTTGTAATCAAAGAGCACGAAAACTTCCAGTCAACAAATGTTCTGCAGAGAATGAGGGGTGCATAGCAACAAAAGTGAATGGCCTGAGATGCAATCATGTCCCAGCATCCCTTCCCAGTCTGCTACTGCTTACAGAAAATAAGCATCCCAATATTGTCTGAGAGTATGGCTGTCATAGCAAAAAGTGGTCATATTGTATAATGTTCTTGGCAATGATTAAGATATCAGGAAGCACAGAGAACCTGATGTCTGGTATTAAAGAAGGAAATTTTTATGAAAATATACATTGTCTAGTCAATAGTGTAAACACTCTCCCTGATCAGTGTAATTTGAACATGAGAAAAAGAAAACCTGCATGCAGCTACAACTTACTATTGTCAAATCTGATGGCAGGAAGGCTTGCACTCCAGTTGCTATCCAAAGGGTGTAAAAACTGAATTGATAAGGACAGCTAGCCAATGGATTTTGGGGGTATTTTAGGGGCAAAATTAGAATTAAATTGCTAAGATGGTGCCACCCAAAAACATAAATGGAGCAACAAACCTGGAGTTGAAGGGACGAACCCGAACAGCTACTCGTACTCTAAAAAAAACAAGAATTCATAGTACATACATTCATAATTCTCTTTTTCTAAATAACTTTTTTGCTTTCTCCAAAGGTTGTTGTAATGTAAATGTATTTGTTCTATTAACCTAATGCTATACCTCAGTAATTGCGGGTGGATCAAGATAATCCAAAATATGTTTTGTGAACTGAAAAATAGTCTTATTGCTTTTAATCCTCTCTGATTTTATTATTTTGAGAAACTTTGGAAGAAGCATTACCAGACTTTAATCGAAATACATAATGTGAAGACAAGTGTAACTTCGGATTATTCTGTTTATATAGGTACTACGCGCATTCAGATTTTGGCTGTTTATCGATATTTAATAGTGTTTTCTATCCATCAATCGAGAGAGAAACCTGCTTTGCAAAAATGACATCCACCGCGATCCGTCCCTAAGCCGACTTAATCTTCGTTAATGGGGAATTGTAGGATCTTCGTACAAAAGGTAGGCTCTAGATCTAGTCACAATCAAAGTTGAGATGGGTTTATGATTCTTTTTTAAAATACATATGCGTAAAAGTTTGAAACTGCATAAGTCAGCTCTGATATCCCATCTAGTTTGGTGAACGTAAAGAACAGACTCAACGGTGCTTATACTTGAAACTCCCAGATAAACTTTTTGGCTACCATTGTGGAGCGCAATTAGGCCCAACAGGGTACAACTCCAAAAGAGGAAGTAAAGAAACACTGAAAATGACCAACAACCTTAAGTCATAATTAGATAATCTTATCTAAAGGTGCTTACGATTCGTCCGGCATATTTGTGGTTTTCACCCAGAACTGCCGAGTTAGTTTTCCGATTAATCTTCACTGCAAACTGACGCGAACCATACAAATCACGTCTACCTCGTCCAAGTAACGAGGTTGCTATGGATACAGGTAACATCACGTGACTGCCAATAGTCTATCTCTCAAAATCTAAATAAACAGACTTCTTGCCACTTGTTTCTACGGAGGTCAATGTTACCAGCCGGAATACTCATTGTAAATTGCTTTGAAATGTAAGCACACCGGGGTGATTTCTCTTTTTAATTACCGCTGATTCAAAGCCACCTCATATTAATCACAAATAGTAATGACGATGAATGTACGGTTGAGTGGGTGTGTGATACAGAAGACTATTCATAACATCGCACTTGTAGAATAAGGTTCCGGAAATCAAAACCTAAGGATAGGCCCTCAATAGAAGGATATAGCTTAGGCGATCGAGTGGAGGTTATCCAATCTGTTATCAGTGGTACAATCATTTGGGAAATTACATTCATAGACTAGTTCTGACCCTTCGTGAATATGTTTCTATATCACTAAAATAATTTCAAATCCTCGCTCAATTTCAATCACAACATCGATAATAGATGAAGATAAATCAAGTAGTAAGAGCTTTTTAAGCAATATCAAGACGCAAACAACGAATTTCTACTATATGAACATACAGATATATCTATACTTAAACATGGTGCAGCTTTTTCAATGCAAAGTCGAATGTCCATTGGGCTTTCTACGTACTAACAAGATGCTGTTTGGTCATGAAATTAAAAACAAAAACGAATAAGCTACAATAATAAGCAGCTCTCAGCAAAAAACTGCACATGTATTGCAGTAATAGATCAAAATCACAATGTATTGATCTGAGTGAAAGAAGCCCGCAGCCAGGCCTGTGTTTCTGGGGTGGCAAAACTGTATCGGAGAAGTCTTGTGGTACGAAATCTTAAGAGCCTATTTCACACTCTATGTTATTAAAATCAAAGGAATAATGTGTGCCCAGAAAAAACTGGACTTTCTAGTATATCACAAAGATCAAGGTTGAACTCAATCAAAATTTTAGAAGATCTCTCCTTTACTCAAAGAAAACGCAGCAAAACAGATTGCAGAAACAAATTCTCAGGGGCGGCAAAAAGCTGGCGTCCTGCTATCCTGGGATGGCAATTGCCACCACATGGCTACGGGCCTGGAGTGAAATTAAAACAAACGACTAGTTATTACCAATATGCAAAACGAAAAATAGCAATTTTTCAAGGTGAATTTGGTAAAAATGACTACTCATTTTTGATATGAGGATTGCAAGGCGCCATAAGTAGAGATGTTTTCACTTTAATAAATTTCCTGCATAGTACCTAGCATAAATACATCGGCATCTATTTGCATCGACAAAATACTGTCCATTTCTGTCATACCATTCTCTAAAGCAAGTAAATAGAAGGAAACCCTCACAATTGCTTCCTACTATCTGTGATTTCATCAAATAAATGCTAGCTCTTAAAGGCTAGTTAATATTGCAGCAACCTGCAATATTTCTTCATATGAAACATAATACATGATCTATCAACTGTCAAATTTGACTATATAATAATGTATTTATCATATGAGACAATAGATTATAGCTTAAAATGCACGGTTTGATTCATACTACATTCATCCTCAGTTACAGATAAACTATTTTAGGTGAGCATCTTTCCGTAATTCTGGACATCTGTAGCATTAATTGGAACATTTACTACTTATTAACTTTTACTGAGAAAGGCTGGTACTATTAACATAATTTAAGGGCTTGCCAATTCACCAGTGATAATAGCTATTGGCAAATTTAAAACAACCAGTCTGTTTTTTTCTTCCTACCCTGCTCGAAGGACTGGAATTCTCAATTTATTGCACTGCATTACAGGCACTAGCAAAGATCAGATCTCACAGGGGAAAGATATAAAGTTTATTGCAATTACATTTCATGTGCTATGTGTATTTGGGTCTCATGTCATGATGTGGCTCAATGACTAAAGCAAGACAGGGGCGGTGTAACCCAACGGGGCACAAGGAAGTTGTCTCAATTGTCTCTGAAAATATGGGCCCTGGCAATTGCAGATTCATGTGTCCTCTCATGACAACCTGAAAAAGTTCTCCTGTCTTGCTATGCTCTTAATCGCTTAAGAAAAAAGATCAGAATAAATTGGGTTCCTATTCAAAAAATTATCGGGTTCTTCATTTCTACCACCCCTGCTACTTGATTTCCAAAGTATAGTATATCAAACCAAACTTACAAGCAAGAGGTTTAATGGTTATTGACACACATTCGTTAATAACTCCATATCGAGATTTAGATAAACTGGCTACTAAGAACTCGCATCATGTCAACAAAGCACTTTGGTTTGATAATACGTAAGTTCTAACTGTTAAACTACATAAAACCTAGGTCGGAATTGGTTTATCTTCTCCATCATCATCATCAGTTTCAAATTCTTTAAGTCCTTCAGGTAGTGAAGTGTCCTCTTCCTCACTGCCTGTTCCAGCAACAAACTCTTCATACGTAGATTTTTCTGGAAATGGCCTGGGACCTAATAATTCTATCATATCGTCTCGACTCAATACTTCCTTTTCTAGTAACCTTTCAGCCACCTGAAAACAGAGTATATCTAGGTAAATCCTCAGTTTGCTGACTCATGATAATAAGGCTGAAAACTCTATTCACTAGGGGGTTGCTTCAAGAGACATTCACGAAAAGCCCTACGCTACTCACTCTGTTTACTGTTTCATTACCAGAGCAACACTCTAATGACGTCGCATGACCTACGTAATAATGTAGCTTTGGCTGATTGCAAAAACAGGGGCATCAGTGAATAACGTGGTAAAAAACAATTAACAAGACATTTTGCAGGAACCTTGACAAAAATTTAAATGATAATAAAGACCAATTTAACTATGATGGTAACATCACAAGCACTACGGTTTCATGAAATTCAAAATCACCAACGAACATCCTTAAATTTAGCCCGCCCTGGCGGAAAATAGCTAGCAAACACCATGGAAAAATAATCATCTAAAAGTACAGGTATAAGTTTTCACTGATGACCTACCTTTTCAACATCTTCTTTGTGTCGATTGAGCAAATCACATGTTTCAGTATGTGCTTTTTCAATGAGTTCCCTCACTTGTTCATCAATGACTTGAGCTGTCGCTTCACTGTAAGGTTTATCTAGGTTTGGTTCTCCCTCACGTGGAAGATCAAATGATACGTTGCCTACTTTTTCGTTCATTCCGTATGTAACAACCTAAAAAATCCCAATACATCAAACGCATAAGCATCATAATATAATATGCTCTAAAGAGAATTTGTATGGCTCAGAAAGCCTTAATTGAAACTTTAATGAATACTGAAATACGACGTTTACAATGCTACAATCCCGATCAAAACAGTTGGAACATTTCGCATATTTCTGCACATTTTATCTCCTAATACAGCTCTCCTCCACCCGACCCTCTAGATACAATGTTGGATTATGAAGAATTCTTGCCAACTTTGGAGTAAATTGGACTGTCCAACTTTGGAGTAAATTGGACTGTCCAACTTTGGAGTAAATTGGACTGTCCAACTTTGGAGTAAATTGGACTGTCCAACTTTAGATCAATACTTTCTACCTACAACTCAACATTGCTTCGGGGGGAGGGGGTAGGAGGGAGGAAGGTGAGAACTGGAAGATTACCCAAAGTCATTAAAAATGTAATTCCAACTAATTTCACCAATGACTGTAGCTCACCCCTTCCCAACTGTTCAAGACTGACAAAAAATAATTAACAAACTAACAAACAAACTAACTAACTGACTGACTAACTAACTAACTAGCTAACTATCTAACTAACTAACTAACTAACTAACTAACTAACTAACTGGTTGACTAATTAACGCGGTTGTGAAAAACAAATCAATTTTCTAGGATATAAAACACAAGGGTTGAAACCTTGTCAATTATAACCTACCTGGGCATATGCACTTTTGGTTATTTTGCTTAAATCATCCTGTGCCCCTGTGGTAATTCTTCCAAAGAAAATCTCTTCAGCTACTCTTCCACCGAGTGTCATACACATCCGATCAAAAAGCTACGAGTTTAAAGCACAAAATGACAGATCAATAAAGCAAAACACATGAAATGGCAACAAGAAGACTTAGAACTTTTAGGATTGCGTAAAGGTAAACTCTTTTTACAAAATAACACAAAAATTGCATTGATTATTTTGACAGGAACAAAAATGAAAAAGTGATCTCAAAGAGTGCACTAGAATAAGTTGTCAAAATTGCCATATTGATTTGGGTGTCAAAAATAACCCACATTCAAAAGGAGTTCAGACAGGAGTGGAAACTACAAGAGTGTGGGATGTGACATCCCCAAAATCACTTGATACCCCAAAACATTTTCTAGCACAGACTCACAGCTCAAAGTGTACTATCTGCAATGTTACAATATATGTTGTATTACATATTATATTATTATATATTATATCATAAAATAGCATGTTAGACTAACTTACATTATACCACAATATATAGTATATCGAATTTTATTGCATTACATTACAATATATTACACTACAATACATAACACTATAATATATAATGCTATAATATGATATAATATATTACATTATATTACATTATGTTATATTATATTATATTATACTATATTATATTATATCATATTATATTGTATTATATCATATTATATTATATTATATCATATTATATTGTATTATATCATATTATAGTATATTATATCATATTATAGTATATTATAATATTTGACTCGATTATACCTCCGTTTGGAGGGTGCCTATAAGAAGGTTTTAGTTCTGGCATGAGCATTTAGGACTGGATGTCCTTCCTGACGTCACCACTGGCCTGCAGCCTCGAACCCAGGACCAAGGCCACGGCTGCTCTATATCATATTATAATACAATATAGTATATTATCTTACATTATATCATTTTATACTATATTATATTATATTATATTATATTACACTACATTACATTATAATATAATCCCAGAGCTCCTGCATGTGGTATGTCTTTAAGTGAAGAGAAAAACAAGAGAATATATAAGAACAAATCTCACAGTTCTCTATAAACTATTACACAAGAGTCAACGGGGGTAGTGGAAAGTCATCCTAGGAAAATTGTACTGGATACAATACAACCTTGGTATGATAGGAGAAAGAACTGGTAAAGACAATAAAAACAATAAACGTATCTCAGCAATCAATACATGTAGCCAAGGTGACTGCACGAGCATGCATACCTGTTCTTTGGAATACAAAAACTGCTCCCTTGGTAAATATTGGGCATAACCTAAGCCTCTCCCTCGTGGAATGATTGACACCTAAAACAATGGAAACAAAAATAGCACAACAATGTATACAATTATGTGACAGAGCTGAAAAAACATCAAAGGAAAGAGGAACAAATTCTGCTTATTCAGAAATACAAAAGAACTAGTTTCAAACAACACAATGCAGGAAATCTACAGCTGTTCCATTTATTCCATAACACCAAACTTGTCGCTCATCTGAGATAAACTAACATGATCTAAATGCTAAAGGTAAAAAAATAACAGAGACGAAATAGCGTAGGCGCAAGTGCTAAAGCTGCTCAAAGTGCTAAAGCAACAGGTCAAACGGATGAGACCATTTGGCCAAGGCCAAATGCAGCAGAGAGCCTATGATTTTTACACCTAAGAGGAAATACCGTAAATTCCGGCGTATAAGTCGACCCGGCGTATAAGTCGAGGTCTATAACTTTGGCCTAAAAATCCTGATTTTGACATGTACCTGCCGTATAAGTCGACTCCCTTCTCTGGCTCAAATCGCTTGGTCGGAATATTCCAGTCGGCATCAGAGGCGAGGCGTAGCCAAGGAAACATATTCAATAATCAACTGCGTCATCAGCAGATTCTAATTTTGTTTTGACTTTGTGTTCGATCGACCTCATGTTGAGTAGGATTACAAGTATTTTACTATTATTTTTTAAATAAATACTTACCGGGGTATATGTTATAACATATAATTCTGACTTGCGATGGTTTCCTCAATCTAAACTTACTAGAATTCATGCCATGGAAAATGTTACCGCCGTATAAGTCGAGGATGAATTTTTAAACTTGAAATTTGGTGTCAAATTTTCGACTTATACGCCGGAATTTACGGTAGTTAATTAAAAATGTGAAACCATCTTGCTTGACTGATACTTCAGGACTCGTAGCAGATATTACACAAGTGCTCATGGGATCGCCGCATGTGTTGATATATTTTAACAAAAAATGTTCCACACTTTCGACCTTTCGGCTTTCCAACAAGCATCAAATTTTCAAAATAACAAGAGGTTGATTTACCTTCAACACAGGGTCAGCATGCTGCAAAAACCATCCGGCTACTGCATGTCCAGCTTCATGGTAAGCAACAGTTTTCTTCTCCTCGGGTTGCAAAACCTGAGTTTTCTTCTCCAGCCCTGTATATAAACGTGTCAAGATGAATCTAGGAAACTGTAGCTTGTGGCAATTACAGCTACAAACATGTATGCAAAAAAATTATGGTGTTCGTATGCTCTGTACGTACATAAAATTATGCAGCAGAAAGGAATTTTACTTTACTACAGTCTAGTGTTATTCAATATATAATATGCATTACACAAACCAATCCATCATGCTACTGTTGGACCTTCTGATACATACATACGTACATACATACGTACATACATACGTACATACATACGTACATACATACGTACATACATACGTACATACATACGTACATACATACATACATACATACATACATACATAC
>OLMO02000006.1:2422919-2469004 GCA_900291935.2 Cassiopea xamachana | reverse complement strand
TATATATATATATATATATATATTATATATATATATTTATACATTTTCATATTTATATATAAAATGCAGTCAGTTCAGTAATAAGAACTAAGCATGAACAGTTCAAAAATTGAAGAATTCAAGGAATGAACTCGGATTCTTACATTTGCATGGGAGGAAAACATTGCAGAAGAATCTCTATTGAAACTAATGAATGGGCAAACCAGTGGCAGATGCAAGAGGGAGATGAGGGGGAAGGATTCTCATATCATTAATAAATTTAGACCTGTAGGTTTGTGATAAAGTTGCATGAATAATTTTTCAGAGGTAGCAAACAGTTGAAATATTCAAGAGGCTTTCATATCGTCCCTCAAAAAATGTTGAAGCGTCAGAGCTTTTCATCACTAACGATGTATCTTGTGGTAATTGCGTCAAGAAATCATTGTTTGGTGATACAGCAAACTGTATAGGACAAGATAAGTGATTACAGAGAAGATCATTAGCAGAAAGTGCACATTCAACAGCTGAATACATTCATACTTTGCGTATTGCTCCTGAACAAACGTAACTTACGTTAAAATTTGCGTTCGCTGGTAGTGAATTTGATGAAAGACAATCCATTTCATTACTGCCTAGTCTACACAAACAGAGGTGTGTAGTGCAAACAAAATTATTGAGATTATGAGGTCTTTTGCTCATCATTTACCTGAGATTTCCATTCAAACTACACCATTTTAAAAGTTTTTCATTTCTTCTCATAGCTAATAAATTCAACATGAAATTACACAATGGAAAAAGCATATTGACAACAATTATGCAGTGACTAAAACATTAATGCCTTTATCTAGAGCAAAAATGAATTCTTGAAAGGGATATACGGGACATAGATTGTCAGAATAAGTCGTGTCAGACTGAAGTAAGGCCACAGTGAAGTTGTTTCAGGTCTCACCATCTCATTTAAGATCCTGGTGTGCCTAACAAATAACCTCAACAGAATTTCCTCATCAAATCAAAATAAACGTCACATGCAGTGGCCATACACATAAATGAAAAAGGCAGACAAAACAGTACACTAAGCTCCTCATATCTGCAGAAGCATGGAAGTCAATACAAGTACAAAACAAGAAGAAAAAGGCCATACTTTTCATTGTCATTGATGATAAAAGAAGCCAGAGTGAAAACACTTGCAATTTGTAACACAGAATTGATATTTAAGGTAGAATACATTACCTGAATCATCAAAAAATTCATTGAATTCTCAAGAGAACTATTAAAATTTGGATGATTCTCTTCCCACAAAAGCAAGAAAGTAAATTAGATCAAAAACTATCAAAAACCAAGAAAAAAATCATATAGCAAATCGTTCAAATGAATTTTCAGCATGAACAACAAACAACACAAACCTTTGGGATTTTGGCTCCAAGATCTTGATATTTTTCTGGATTTTTCAAGAAGTTCACAAACTCCATTATTTCAATTTTTGCTTCCTCACACCCAGCAACATCCCTAGAAAGATAAAAAACAAGGATTGCCGGTGCTTTTCAAATGTGAAATAGATCCAAAAACAAATATATTATCATAATATCAAATATATTATCCTTTGCTAAAAACTAGTAACTGCCTGCATTGACTTGTGAATTTCTATATTCATTCATTTGTTTAAAGATGCACTTGGCCATTCATTCATCCATCCATTTACTTGTCAATTATTCATTTACACATTAAAAATCAATTTTTTGCTTTGAAAATATATCAAATATTTATTGTACAACTAATTTGGTACAAGTTTAACAATAATTTGCAATCAACAAGGAACATAAAACTATACTTACTTGAAACGAATCTTTACACCAGTTTCCTTGTTGTAAAATTTTGCTGTTGTTTGCCCAACTCCAAATATTCCCTAAATAACAGAAAGGGGTATGCTGTGAAGTTAAAAATGAGCATATGAACTGTTTCAAGCATCAAACCTATAAACAAAGCTGCCAGTCCAGAATAATTAGAATTTGTGGATAACATTGCAATCTCTTCAGCTAGCAAATTACAAAACATTCTTTCTCAATTTACTAATACAATTAAGCATCTACTTTTGTTGAACATAATTAAAGCAAAATGAAAGAAATGAACAACAACTTGAATTAAAAAGAAACATACACCCTGTCCTCTAGCTCCAGTTGATAAGCGTCTACTGAAGTAAAGAATTGCTCCAATGATTAGAATTGTAGGTGTCAATTTCAAGAACTCTTTCCTGGAAAGAAAGTAAGAACAGACTACAAATGGTATGCAAAAACTTATAAAATGAAACTGTGAAGTAATCAAATAAAATCAAATCAAAAGAAATCAACTGAATCACATCTATTCAGTGACTAGTGGCTGTGCTCTGTCATGTTTCATGAAGCATGCTTTTCTAGATTTTTAACTTGAAACAAAATTTACTCCAATACAGGTATCCAATCCATATTAGCCCTAACTCCTCTGTAAACAAGCCATTTGATACTGAACAACTTTGCAAAATTATTAGAAAGGCATTAACATGATTCATAATGTCACATACATAGTCAGTTAATATTGCTTTTACACTACTATCTTCACCCAAAAATGACAGACTAGAGGAAACTCTGCAGAGGGTATTGGTAAAAACTTACATCCACTCTGATTCCTTGACATATGTAACTGGTACATATTGAGATGGGTCAAGTCCACGTTCAGCTTGAACATTTTCTAAATTCTTCTCAAAGCTTTCTACACTTCCAATATTAAAGCTCATTTTGCTCTGAAAAGGAAAAAACAGCAAACTTTATGAAACATATAATTTATAAGACCATCTTTGGGGAATCAACCCATATCAAACATATTCAACATTCCCCCAAGGATGGCCATCACTAAAGCAAAATAAAAGAAAAGCTCTTCTTTTGCAAATAAAAAGTAACCTGATATGCTTGCACTAGCTATCTGAATTATGTGGGAAACAGATCGCTATTGGCATTTCTAAGCAAATGTCATTCAAAATTTGGTTCCTTTTGCTCTACCCTCCTACCAGTAGATACAACACAGCAAATGCACAAGTAAATTTGATAAGACCTATCTGGTTCAGTTAAGGTACTGGATAGGAGTTTGATTTCTGCCTTCCCTATTTTAAAAATTTCATTCTCAATTCTTTTTAATTAGGGGGGGGGGGCTTTCTCTCAACCAGCTTAATTATTTAGTAGTACCTGTCCAGAGACATGTGTGATTGTACATGCACATGTCATCATATTTTACCAATATGATAATTGTAGAAGTATTTAAATGTACTGTAACTATATTTCATGCTGTATATAGAATGAGCTGATAAAATTAAAAAATGAAGTGAAAATAAAATAGCATTTAAAGTGAAAGAAATCATTGGAGTGGAGAGGAACTGGTCAGAAGATTTGGCGAGGAGGAAACTCGAGTACACAGGTCTCATCATGAGAGGAAGTAGTGGTGGATTGGCATAGCTAGTGCTAGAAGGCTACACCAAAGTGAAGAAAGGCTGGGACAGATGGTGGAGAATCTGAGATGATGACATTAAAGAATTATGTAAAGTAAAATACTGGGAATAGCCACCAAAAGATTATCTGAAAATAAGCCTCCCTTAGAGAACATGGTGCACAACTATTGATTCCAAGGAAATGACATTGATGGATTGATTGATTGACTGATTGATTGATTAATTGATTGATTGAATCTAAACTAAAATGCACTATGTCTACCAAATTAAAAAGATCATGGTCCTGCACAATGTTATAAAAAAAACTGATGCTCACATAAAACTGCTACCAAATAACTCATGTTTTAACATTAAGAAGAGTTTCTTTTCACTCCAATGCTACATGTCATGAGCATGCTCATGCCATGAGGAAGCTTTGACACCAAGGGAAAAATCCAAACTCAGGTAAGACAAACTTCAATAAAATAAAGTTATAAAATTTCATGAAATACAGCAAAGTACAGACTTACATTAGTAGGGTCATTCCTCAAATATACTCTAACTGTGCTTCTGTTTGATACAACTAAATGGTCAACATCTCCTCTATCCAGATAATTTACTCTGAATTCTTGCCAGTTTATCTCCTTTGATGAATTGGGCCCAGCAAGTAAGAAGTAACTAGCACCAGCCAGGGCAGCAGCTCCTATTAATAAATTCTGTTGATTTTCAAGTATCTCTTTCCACCAATCCTTCCCACCTTTGCCATCACCTCCACTAGAACCACCACTTCCAGGCTTTCCTCCACCTGTACCACCTAGCCATGGAACATTGAAATTGCATTACTTCAAAACATAAGAGGCATTATACAAAATAGTGTTGAAGACTGACTGCGGTTTTTGAAACTTCCGTTTTTGTGGTTTTGTGCTGCAGTTTCTGTGGCTTTCATAAAATTTCATGTGTAGCATATGATTTATATATGAACTGTTGAGAGTATTACAGGTCTAGACTTACAAATAAGAGCTTATAGATCAAAGAAAGAGTCAGATTAAAACAAATGTTTGGTAATCATCAACAGGATTGCAATTTCTTATTCAGAATAAAAGATTCAGATTATTGGGAAGAAGATGTTTATGTATTCGAGCTGATTGGTCCAGTTCTGGTCAAGTAGGAAACTTCTAAAGCCCTAATAAATGTTGGTGCTAATAGGTAGTATCCTTCCCATTTTTGCAGTGTTCAACACTAATGCAAAACAAATATACAGTCAACTCTGTTCACAATACTCTAGAGTACTGAATAATCAGGAGGGATTTGGTTAAATGGTGGGTTGGAAATAGATGGTATTCTATAAATTTATTCAGTCAATTAAACATCTAATAATAAAGTAATTTTTATTCAATAAAATCTGAAAATCAATAAGTGGGGGGTGAAAGAAGTGCGGGGATGTAGAAAAACTTCAAAAACTAATCATTTGGGGATGATATAATGGTACTCAAGAGTATGAGCATTTCCACACCATCTTCTTGGATCTGTCCTATCTTCACATTTGCCTCCTGTCCTATCCCATAATTCTCAAAATGCTTGGCAGGATTTCATATCTCTTATATGCTTACCTGACTTTCCAGATGATTTGGCCTGTTTTCCAACTTCAGGAAAAAAGTTACCAAAACCTTTAGGGATCTTTGAGCTCCACAAGTAGGAAGAAATACTTTCAGCCTACAAATGATAGACTGTACTAATAACTTACAGATTTATACACAAAAAAGATAAATGAACACATACTCAGATAAAAAAGATTTTAATGACAGATAGGGCTAAACAATAACAATACAAGGGTGCCAAGGAAATGAAAAGCTGTTCTATACTTAAAAGTTCCAGCCACTAGCAGTAACTTTAATCAACGCAAAATTTATTACTCCCTGAAAATAATTTGCACCAGAGGCAACCACAAATTGAGATACTGAGCATTATGAGCCGTACCATTGCACACTGTATAATGCACTATTTAAGATGATGAAATCAAAAGCATGCTTCCTTCACAAAAAAGCTTGCCCCTACAGAAAAGCAATAAAATAGCTATCTAGATGTGTAGGGAGATACTGTGACCCAGAACATCATTTGAGCTAAATAGGAAATCGAAAAGGAAAGTCAATTCAATAATGTGTACACAATTCAACGGGGTCGAACGTGAGTTGGATATAAAAAAATTGATATAGGGGAAAAAGCTACACAAAATACACAGATAAATACCTTTTTAACAAGATAAGGTCTAAAATTTATTCTCCCACTGCGTAATGATGCAAGCGCATTCATTCCAATGATTCTTGCTGCCATTGTCTTCAACTATCAGACTGGAGAGACTCGCATGTGTTGTTGGTCCTACAACTTTTCCTTACCAATGTGTAATGTCAATGTGAAATAAAATATATAAAGTATCACTCAATTTCAAAAGATCTAAGATAAACGTCACTAAATAGCCAGTGTATTCCGGCACTCTTACATAACAGCTACCCTACTCTTCTCCGTAGCTGGCCTACTTTGTTTTTCTAGTGCCCATGCTTCTGGCGATGCTCCATCGCAGAGCAATCTTGCAGAGTCATCATTGGCTACGTGATTTACTGGTCGTTCGAATTCGCCCTAATAGCTTGTTGGGGTGGCGTCCCGAATTGTCCACCGGACAAAACGAAATTGTGACTGTTAAAGTTGGCAAAGATCTTGTAAACTTTCGCTTCGCCAAACAATCGATAGACTTTCGAATGCGAAGACTACGATGCTCGTATTTATGAATAGTTCTTCACTGCGTGTTGGTGAATTGAATTGTTCTAACCATCCATTAGTTCTTGCCCGAGTTTGCAAAATGAATTCCTTAGCGTCAGAAATTACCCTGCAGAGCTCCCTGGCCGTGAAGAATTGTACATGACCCATAGTGCAAAATTGATAAAGGAAAATCCGTTCTGCCTGAGGTGAAGAAGTAACAGGCTCGCCATTGATTACTCTGTGACGAACAGATGTAATTCTTTGACGCAGAAAGCCGATGGAGCCAGAACCATTTGCAACATACTGTTTGATACTTAGGCTCTTGAAGCATGCAAATTTAACTCACACTCATGAATCTCGAGGCGAGATATTTTGCTTGTAAAATGGTCACCGCCCTTTGCATTATTCAATAAACACTTAGATTTGAGTTGATAGCAACGGTTTTTCTCAAATCCTTTATCAAATGTGGGAATTACGAACTCTTGTGCAGATACTCAACTCTCAGCGAAAAATTCCCTGCTATTAGGCACTAATTTAAATCACAGTTAAAAACGGTGTGGAAATAAATTGTGAAGTTTTTCCCGGTTTGTTTTTTATTCATTTGCTTTCAAATTCAAAAATAAAAGAAGCAATAACGTTCTGTCAATTTAAACGAAACTTTAAATCTTTATATGTTTGTAAAACAATGCATAACATTATTTTAATACTGCTTTTTTACTTTAGTGCTTTGTTCATTTTACAAGATACTTCTATCAAATGAGTAATCTAAATATTTTGAAATTAGTTTATTTTAGGTTAATTGTTTTAATATTTTTTTTACCTGCCAGTGAATAACAGAACATTCATTCTAGAAAAATTCAAGCTGGTATGGCAAAGCTACTAGATCACAGGGCACTAAAAACTTCATTATCTTAAAAAATAAAAATATTTTATTAGCAATTGATTCAGAGGGAAACTTCTAAACCTTAAAAAGAAAAATGCTCTGTCCAGAGCAGTTTCCTGTGCGTTAACTTCGTTATGCTTTTTGACCCCATCAACAGGCCGTCATCGTTTAATTTTCATCAATGCGTAGGAGGCAGGGGGGTTGGGGATGAACTCCCCCTAGATGGCCTATTTCACCCGGGCACTTTTTTTAGTGGACAAATATTAATTCGTTTTGCTGTGTTCAAACCTCTTCGCTCATCCGGACAGAATGTTTACAGCCCTCCGCTCCAAAAAATTCAACGAATTCCTTCGTACATGAATGACTATCACCAAATTACGAAATGGAATCCACAAGCGAACTACCCTAACGATACAAAATCTGAGCTACACCCATGCTCGCTGAAGCTACAGATGTAGAAGCAATGCTTATTAAGTTAAGTGGCGCAGGGTTTATGTGCATGCAAAAGCTTCTAAGTAGCTTTGTATGTGAGCTCATTCGCTTGGGAAAATGCAGTACCTAACCAGCCGCTGTTTTCTCAAGTCTGGGTCAATTTTTATAATAGAGCACAGATCGATTAGAGAATCATTGAGCGTGGTTTAATAATCAATTGACGAAATCGCTTTATTGAAACAACTGTATTCCTTGTTTGCCGTTTATTTGCTCGTCAAATAGAGGCAATTTGTCTGATTGGTTGAATGAGCGGCTAGAATTGGAAGTTATAATAAAAAGGCTAGCACTAGCGTATCACATTGAATAACTTTAATCAAAAGAGCCATCTAATCAAAAATCGAATAAGGCATTCTACTTTCATCCGCAAGTCTCACTGCTAATTAGCTACCATTCGTACAACCTCGTGCAGCTTAGGGCGAGAACAGAGAAGACGCTGTCTATGGTGGAGAAGTTAAACGGAGTGAAAAATGTTCATTTCCAAAGGAGCATGACAGAGTGAAATAGAAGGAGAAAAGAGGAGACGAAAAGCAAAAAGCCAACCATTACAAAAGAAGAAACAGTAAAACAAATAGCAACAAAAATACGAGAAGCAAAGGAAGACAAGAAAGGCGTGGGAAGAAGAAGCAAAAGGAAGGGCAGGCTCAACAGTAGCAAATAAGAGAAGAAATTCTCTAATCAAAGTCACATCTGAGCAGCTGTCCGCCTTGAAGAAAAGCAAAATTCAAATGCATTCTCAATCTAGATTCATTGTTCAGATGAACAGCAAAGACATGGAAAGAGATCTCTTTGTTCCAAGTAAGATCTACCCAAATTCTTCGTTCCGACCTGCAGAACCAAGGCACGTCTCATTTATCCACCCCCGAAGTCATCCACTATGGCGAATCAGAGCCCCACTTCCGTACCCGTCATTCTGCAATAGTAAATATTGTTCCTCTACACATAGAGAAATGGTTCCTATAAGATATGGTATGTTACATTTGGTATACATATGTTCATTGAACTTTCTCTACTATATCGATATTCGCCATATACTGTTGACTTGGAGTGGCAAAATGTTATGAAAGCATTAAGATTTTGCTCCTCAAAATTTGATAAAGATACAGGGCTTTAGCACATACTAACCTCGATAGCAAAGTTTTGCTGTGCTACTATTGCAATTTTGAAAATGGGATGCAAGAGCAAAGGACAAGAACAGCAATTTCCTCGACCAAAACTGCCGTATCGCTGTTGCATCTCCAACATAAGACTTTAATTACTTAGTTAAAAAGTGTATGCCTGACTCAAGCACGATTTTAAGAAGAATGATACCTTGCACTAAATCGATCGGCTACGGTCTGCTAAATAGCAATCTCTGGCCTATTTTGTGTACAGTGCAACGCTTTCTGTAAATCAAAATTGCGAAATACGGTTAAGCAAAGCTAGGCAGATAAACAAAAATTAAGAAAGGAGCAGAACGAGATCCTTGGGGGGATTGGTCATCATCACAAACTCTCTAAGGTGTTTATATTTTCTCTTCGTTACCATTTCTTGCATTTCTCTACATATATTTACCCATCCTTCCTCTCTTTTCTACAAAGTTAATGTAGTATTTGGAAGAAAGAAATTGCACATACTCTGAAAAAGTTGCGAAGTGGTCTTTGTAGATAATTTTGTCTTCCAACTTTTGTTTTAGTAAGTAATGTCGAGGAAAGGCCCTAGGGCCTATAACAAAGCCCCGACAAAAGAAAAACTGAGGAAATGGGGGAAGTTTAAGTAGAAAGGGAGGCAAGATCAAGTTTGTTGATGTTAGATTTAAAAGATGACAAATTGTAGGATTCAGGGAAAGTAGTGAGTGGCAATGAGTTCCACAGTTGAGAAGTTCTAGGAATGAGAGATGATTTGTGAGCTAGAGTTCGTGGATTAGGTAGTGTAACTTGGAAAGGGTGTGAATGAAATGCATAGGATAGTACATTTACAGTAAAAGTATATGTTCTCACTCTCTGTTAGCACTTCTCTGCTATCAAAACACTCGGTAAAGCCTGAAACATTCGGCTACCTTATCGGTGAAAAGTTCGTCAGTGAAAAGTGACGAATTATCTCCTGTTTAACAAAACTTTTAGCACCGCTCTGCTATCAAAACACTCGGTAAAGCCTGAAACATTCGGCTACCTTATCGGTGAAAAGTTCGCCTGTGAAAAATGACGAAATATCTGTTTAACAAAACTTTAACCTATGAAATGCACGTTTTTTATGAGAAAAAATTTTATAAGAAATGAGGCTCAAATGGCCAAAATCTTAAGAAAATCACAAGGCTCAATTTCCAAAATCAAGTTTTTTTGTTGGCCACAAATCGATACTACATCACAATTACATTCAAAGTGATAAAGATGGAACTCAAAGTCGACCATACACGATAGACAAGTAAGTCTACCCCATTTTAACAAGTCTATTTCAGTGAAAAGTAAGAAAATGTTAAGAAAATCTGAGGTTCAACTTCGGGAAAAATTAAGAAAATCGAGGCTCAGGCAAAATGATGGTTTTCCTATAAAAAAAACGTGTGTTTTAACCGACAAAGCATAACCCCGACGAACTTTTCACCGATAAGGTACAAAACAGACAAGTCTTCATAACAAATTAGCAAACTCTCCTCAGTCAAAGAATTATTTGAACAAACGAAGAACTTGGAAGAAGAAGCCAAGCCACTCGAAAGCTCCAATCATTACATCTTAATCTGGTGATATGACTTTTGCAAAACGGCATACCCTCTGGATTCACCGCAACAACTATGACGTAGCTCACTTCTGCCTGATAGAGTCAGTAGCCATGAAAAAATAATTCTATTTACTATCGGCGTAGTTGTTACAAAAGTTGCGTTCACACTTAACGAAGTGAAGCGAACAGATATCAGAGGAGTACTTTGGTGTCAATAAAAACGATCTGTTTTTTAAAAGCGTAGGAATGCCTAAGATTCTGCAGTGGGTACACTTAGGCCTATAATTAATTTTGGAGGTGGGGCTCTAATAGATCAATTTCGTCTACGATATCAGCATAACTGATTGTTTGGAACTCAAAGGTTAGCGTATATCACATCATACGACGAATCTCAAACGATGGCACAGTATAACAGCATTTTTGAGTAATTAATTATACGGTTAGCACAAGATAGTATTGTGTGGCAAAGTCCTCAAACCCCGGTCAAATGCTCTCGACTTTTCACAATACAGTACCATACATATGTCGTATTGAAACGTCATGAGCGCTTGGCTACCCTTCAAAGCTTTGTATAGTCATGTTTCGTCGGAATCAAAATTGTCGAATGGACTCGCTATAAAAATCTATTGTTCTTGGGATTACGCACGTTTCAAAACGTATTTACTTTGATATTTCGCAAGATAGCTTTGTTCATCATTTGAAACTATATGATAATTAACCGTCATTGAACTTGATTCACCATCAAAGCTAACAACTGTGAAGTTCAAGCAAATTTTAAAGAATCAGCCAATGCAAACTTCCTAAGTAACAATGAAAGAGAACTTGAAATCTAGACGATATTCTCAACAGTGGTGGCCATAAAAATATTTGAAGGCCAAGAAGGAAATACACAGTTTTTTTATAAGAAAAAAGCTTATAAGAAAATGAGGCTCAAATGGCCAAAATCTTAAGAAGACCTTACGAAAGTGACAAGGCTCAAATTCCAAAACAAAGTGTTTTGTTGGCCAAAAATCGATACTACGTCATTATTACATTCAAATTGTTGAAGATAGAATTCAAATTCGATTATGCACGATAATGAAAGAAAGTTTAACCAATTCTAGCCAGCTTGTTTCAGCAACAATTAAGAAATTTTAAGAAATTCTCAGGCTCAATTTCGGGAAAAGTTAAGAAAATTGAGGCTCAGGCAATGTGATGGGCTTCATATAAAAAAACCGTGTACGATGAATTCTAGCTGAAATAAATCTACACAACGCATTTTATGCAACACGCTCCAAAATATACCAGAGATTGAGTCTTATGATAAGTCTTGTCGAGCCCTAAGAAACACTGATAGAGATTTGAAGTTGCCACTGAAAAAAACTAATAATGGGCAAAAAGGATATTCTTTCAGAGGAGCAAAATCGTGGAATAATCTCTCAGCTGGTGCTAAATGTGCACCATCTCTGGCATCTTTTAAGTCTTATTTGTAAATAGTTTTTTATATATCTAGTTATATACACTTTTTATTTAGACTTTTTAAAAATATGTACTTTTTTGTAAGATTTTAGCTTTTACTTTGTAAATAGACGACCCCTTGCAAACCAGCTCAGCTAAATGGGCCACCGTCTTTAAAAATTGAAATAATAATAATAATAATAATAATAATATGGCTCCTTTACAAATAGATCCTATTATCTAACGGGCTACCATCTTTAAAGAATCAAAAACGCAATGCAATGAAATGAATTATCGAATGAAAATTCGAGACCTCTTTGTACCCTCTCCCCGACATGGCTCGAATTTTGCTGACTATTGTATAGTTAAAATCGAGAGCGTGTCGCAGTCGCTCTAACGTCATGTTTTATTGTTTTCTTCGCTTCTCTATTGGTTAGTGTGAACGCACTCTAAGGCCTGGTGTATACATCGTGCCAATGTCGCGCCGTGCCAAAGAAATTTCCTCTAGCACGGCAGCGGTACGACGTTTAAATCAAACCAATAATTTAGCTTGAGCTAAAATTCTGGCACGATAGTATTTGCCGTGCTGCACGGCACTGGCAAGACAGCAACACGGCATTGATTTACACGTCGAGCCTGCATCGTGCTTCGCGAGTATCACATTTCGTTGAGCATGCGCTGTAGCGATAATAATTGAGCGCTATAGTATTCGTGATTTGTAGCATATTTGTAGCAACCGCTGTTCATTTCGAAGTTTCAGAAGTAAGATCATTCTATGCAATTGTTCTCTTCTCCTCTTATTTTGCATACAAATTGCAAAAAAGTTTCCTTTTCTCCTCCATATTCAAGAGATAATTTGATTGCCTCATTTTCATAACGGGGCTCGTATAAATGCTTTGGCTCAATTCTACTGGCTCGATATATAACTCATAGTGCCATGCCTGTGTCGAGCCAATGCCGCACTAAAAAAGGCATGGCGCGGTGCAACATTGGCACGACATATAAACAAGGCCTAAGTAGGCAAATAATTAATTGAAATTTAAAGTCTTTGAGCGCTCCGTACTTTTGAATTGTTAATCATACACCCTTCGACTGTCCACCGAATTCAATTAAAAGTTTTTTTGAGGTGCAGTTCTACACAAAATGTGCAATTCCAAAAACAATTCTGCGATTTAAAAAAAAAGACTGCAGTTCAACGATGCATATCTAATGACCAAAGCATGCAAGAAAGTAGATAACAATAAGTTGACCTGTGTCAAAAAAATTGGAGAAAAATAATTATAAATGGAATTGTACGAGACAGTTGCATTTA
The DNA here is from genome assembly GCA_900291935.2 of Cassiopea xamachana. Taxonomy (NCBI): domain Eukaryota; kingdom Metazoa; phylum Cnidaria; class Scyphozoa; order Rhizostomeae; family Cassiopeidae; genus Cassiopea; species Cassiopea xamachana. The sequence continues at coordinate 2,456,005 of OLMO02000006.1, read as the reverse complement.
TCTACCTCCTTTTGTCAAAAGCAGGCTGTTCAACCCCATCTGAAACTAGGATTTAACTCTTCAACACACCATCGCTGGATTTTATACGCAGTTCTAAATTTTTCTTAAAATAAAAAATTGGTTCAACCTACTACTAGAGCTAGGCATAGGTGAAATTTGTCTGCAATATGAACTTCCGCGCAAGGTTTTTGGAGTACTGACGATATGCATATGTACAAATGCTGTCTTGCCGTGTTGAAAATGAGAATACATATCATAGAAACTCCGCTACATTCAAGAGCAATGGTTCTATACTCTAAACAAATCGGGAACCTTTTTCGTTGTGAGAGCCATGAAAGTCTCATACTTCAAAATAAATCTCCATGAGAGCCATGCAATTAGACATTAGTGTTGTGTTGGACCACAAAATATTCTGATTTAACACTAGCCAATGCTCTGTCGAGCTATGCCACACCCGAAGACGATACCCGTAGTAACTTTGGAAGGCCTTTCTGGAGCTATTCGCTGTTTTGCAGTACTTTGAAGGACTGCTGCAACGATTCATCTGCGAGTAAGTGAGCCAAATGCTGACAAGAGCCCTATCTGGCTTGCGAGCCAAAGTTTCCCGACCGCTGCTTTAAATTTTATGAGCCCTATCAAGACACTTTGAGCCTGATGATAAAAAACTCTACTCTGATAATAGACTAACTTCATGAAGCGCAAACATAAAAATTTGCTGTTTACAATAATTTTTCTACCCTTCAATTAGATCCCAGAGCAGCGTTTGAAGCATTTATTACCATGACAAATCAACAGAGAGTTAGAAGAATGAGGATCCGAACAAATTTCACTCCGTGGCAGGTTGAAGAATTGGAAAAAGCATTTTGCAAATCACACTATCCTGACGTTTTCATGAGAGAAAACATTGCATTAAAGCTTCGACTCCCAGAGTCACGTGTCCAGGTTTGAAGACCTTTATTCTCTATTAACACTTACTTTATCTTGCTTTTGTAAATTCAAAGTGTCTCCTACTTGGGTACTGTTTAAACAGCATACGAAGTCCTGTTCAAGGAGAGATTTGCTTTCAGACTCTACACGCCCAACTAAACCACTGACCATTGCTCTAGATTAGAAAGGCGCAGACAGAACAATTGAGACAATTACATCAAATATGAAAAGAAAGACAAAGATGTGTATCAGAAGCACAATTGTACTAGTCTGTGTTTTATTTCAGGAACTATTTGGGAATCAAGCAGTTGGCAATATTTGATAATGCTATTTGTGTTATTTCGCTTTCATACACAAAATAATTAACAAAAAGGCAGCTATGTAAATTTTAATTATCAGAGAGTATTCACTTCATCATGAGGGTATTATTTAACACCTAATCAATTTCATGTTACGTAAGCAACACTGCTACGGTAGTTTTGACACTTGCCAATCACACATGTAGAGGTAAACTACTGTTCGCATAACATACTCCTTTCATCGAAAGCCATTAAACATCAACAAGATAACGAAATATGCCTCAACTTTGTTTAATTTTAGCCTCAAATCGCTCGCTTGGCCGCTAGGACAAACCAAAATCTCCATAAATGATGAATTTCTTACAAATTAAATAATCTACTTTCCGATTCAAAGTACATTCTGCATGGAAACGACCGTGCGCTTACAACGGTGACGAAGCAGTTGCCCCATAAAGATAGCTTCTCTGACAAATGCAATATTTTTATAGCTCAAAATATGCCGGGTAGATCATGCACATGCTTGCTGTCTTTTGAGTTCTCTACTTTTATCAATAAAAATGCTGCAACCCTCACTTTTTGTCAAAGCCATCAGAAGCTCTTTGGCATGTCGGTAAAAGCTGGCGTAAGGGACAGGCTATTATTTATAAACTGGGGTGGTACCAAAGCAAGAAGGGTTATGGTTACAAAATTTTATTTACCCATGTTTCCACAATATTCAAAAATTCAATACCCAACCATTTAAAGGGTGGAAAGTTAGCCCTCTGAAAAAGAGTTACGTTAGATTTGAATAATTGTCATGGCTTCAAAGAAGAACAATTCGACAAAAGAAAATTTGTTTGGCCAGGGTGTTATATTTCAAAGCAGCACTTGAGATTTTTACCCTCCCTTTTGCATTGTTTACTTTATTATTTCCCAACATCTGCCCACCGAAAAATGTTCTTTACTCAACCATTTTATACTCAGTCCCCATCCCAGTAATAAATAATTACCGGTCCGCAATGTTTATCGCTGGTCCGCAAATCTGGAAAATTGCATAGCCTGTCGTTAAATTCTTTTGCTACAACCCCCGGTCAAAGTCCTGCCACATGCAACTAGTGTCCAGTCCAGTTTTTATAGCTAAGCAAAAAATTCTTCTGCGTTTTAGGTATGGTTCCAAAATCGAAGGGCAAAATGGAGAAGGCATTCAACTGCACGTGAAGCCGAAGGGAAGGCTGACAAGATGAAAGAAGAAAAATCAAACATTAAAAACGATAGCTCAGTAGAGGAGGATGAAGGCGAGGCTGTAGAGGTTGATGTGGAGGAGACTCACATGGATATTGAAGAGCTAGAAGAGGCGGGAAAAGAAGATGTGCAACGTCAGAGGAGTGAAAAGAAACAGGAAAACGATATTCTCCCATTCTCATATAAATACAAAGACATCGGGCCACCACCAAAACTGATACCAATCAATGCTACGAATAAGTAGAGTAGAAATGAAAGACATATTATCGATTAATTAATACTATCATTGTAAAATGAAAAATGATACTACTGGAATTTCTATTTATCTCTTCGCACATAGAAATATCAATTCTCCATAGGTTGTGAAATCTCTGAACATACACTCAGACAAAAACTTTCGAAGGGCCCATGAGGGAGAGCTAAGCTAAGCTTGTGAAAAGGTGCAAGCTAAAATACACCAAACAGACTAGAACTTCTAATAGAAGAACGTGGCCAAGTCCTACTTAAATCTTTGGGCCTGCAAAACTCTACAGAGAATGTTCAAACATAGAGACAAAAACACACAATTGAAATGACTTGATTCATAAATTTTGTAATACAGTACTTTCTCAATTATCTGGCCACTACTGGACACAACTCTTTCAAAAAGGGCGGAAAATCCAAAAGGGCTGGTAAAGCAATATTACGCTTTATAACATCGGTGCAAAAGAAAAAGCTAAGATTATTTGAATGTGTAATTAACATACCTAAGTAAAGTTCGTGTCAGAGTGGTACTTGCATCTTTCTTAAAACAAAAATAGAGTTCATTTTATAAATTAAGACCCAAAGCTCATCTGATTTCGTGCAGAAGTGCATTTCTTCGACGCCAACTCAAAGAGTGAAATTAACGTAGATGGATCCGCTATCGTAGAATTAGGCCTATTACAGAGGCAAGTGAAATAATCGCCACACATTTCCATGGCCGGTACGTGCAAAATCGGGCAGCTTTCAACAGATTTGATCTCAGTTACATAAGAATTGCCAAGGTCGGATAATCGGTGGATGGTTAATCGAGGAAGCAATGTACAATAGTCGCCAAAAGTCCTGGGATACTTTAGCTTTTTCATTCTGCACTTAACGCCCGCCCCCTCCTCGCCCTAGACAATGCTGGTTTATGAGAAAATTACATGATAGCATGAAAAAAATTTACATGCAAAATGACACCAAGTGTCTCAGGAACAGAACAACATTGTTATAGGGGGAAATGGGGTGCATGCACGGTACAATGGTACAAAATCTGAGAGTATTATATTTTTTGCAATATTTTGCATGTGTCCAAATGGCAGAAATAACCTGTTCTATTCCAAAAATTGGCGTAGCACAGAAACTTCATGAAGCACTACCTATGCTAACACAGCTAAAGTAATGAGTGTCTGGTTTGAAATATCCTTCAAATTGTAAAACTAAAACAAACTTCAAACAAAATTGCTTAGCAATTTATTAAAAGCAGAATATTAATGTAATAATAAAAAAAGTCTCCACATTTACAATCTGTATAATAAAAATACCCTATTTTGGGGTTTTTATAGTCTCTCTGAACTTCCTTGTCTTCTCAATACCTTCCATTGCAATTTTCCTATTTTCTCTTCTTCTTTTTAAAGTCTAATACAAAAAATACCAAAATATAACAGTGGATACCAAAAGCTGTATGTAACATCATAATTTAGAATCCACAATGATATAAAATTCATTCAATGCAGTACCACTTGAAAATGCTCAAATGAGCATTTCTTCACAGATTCTAGTGGAGTGCACAAAGTGAATCTCTGCAGACCACAGCCTTTTATGTTGCTAATAATCATCAATTTCTTCTATTTTATCAATAATTTGTATGTTAGCCAACTCAATACTTGCCAAAACAGTGGGAACATTTTACATCTACACCCCTGGTAAGTGCACAACTTGTAGATGCACCCATGGTAAATATATCCCTGAATGCTTGTATGACATGGCCATCTACTTTCTGACAAATATTTGGAGAATAACATAGGCAATTAACAACTGCTAACAGCTTTTATGATAGCATGCAGCTCTTAAACTACACGTGAACAAATGATCTAGATATGGGGTGGGTCTGCTATGTGTACCACAAAGTAGTCAAAAGAGACAAGTTCTGTCAAAAAGCTACAAGAATTGAAAATATATCTGAAATGAATAGTACAGAATAATGTCATTACTGCCTATTTCTAATATGAAACATAAACAGGGAGCATGGACATAAATAAGGTCCACTTTTCTTCAATTTTAAGCACCTTCACAAAAATGTCAATAATTTGTGGCTACATTGTGCCAACAGAAAAAAATTATCTGGTCATAGAAAAATAACAAATCTTTCTATCTATGAAAAATCAGCTAAATATGGCTACATGGTGTGCTTCTACAGCCCTATAAAGCATCTTGTTTTATTGTCGCTACATTGTTTGTGGTTACATATATGCATTCAGGGAATATTAATATGACACCAATGCATCAATTTTTAAAATAATTTTTGGATGCATCATTGTTATAGACTGTTTGTAGGATGAATTCCCATTACATTTTTGTGGCTACATGTTGGATATGGTTCAAAGTTGTGGCTACAAAGTTGATCAAGTTGATCCATCTCAGAAAGTTTCCTGGGGATTTAGGATTTGTCAAGAAAATGGACATGGTTCCTTGTTTAATGCAACATCATAAAACATAAGTCTTACTGACATCATACAACACAAAAATGGAAGAATCTGCTAACAAGTGGTAAATTTGGTGATTTGCTAACATAATTTGTGTCTTGGAGGGTATGACACCCACATATTATATTTCAAAAATAGGTCTGAACATGAAATAACAGTAACAAACTTAATGCAACCTCATTTTCTAAGCATTTCATCAGCTTTAACTTGGAATCATTGCATTTTCCCAAGAACTTTTGATATGGATACTACAAAAACAATATGCAAAATATGCATTATTAAATTACAAAATTCCTAAATATCCTAGCTGCAATTCTATCATGAATTTTTAATGTGGCCTTAGACATGAAATAAATCAGGGCTTTGTCAAACCTTTTCCTGGCAGAGTTCTCACAATATCATCCAACATGGCCCTGACACTCAACTTTGTAAATAAACTGTAGTTTCCAATTAATGTAGGAAATTACTATATTATCATTCATGAGTTCATACTTCCTTCACGCTGGACCTCTATCCAGTCCCTGGTTTACCACCCAAATGGAGGTGGCAGTTTTTATAACAAGATCTTGCGCATGCAAGCAACTTGAGACAGTGGTATAGCCAGGGTCACATCTTAGGGGGGCAAAACAGGGTCAGCCCAGGGAAGTGGACCTTTGGAGTAACTAGGGGGATAGGAGGACATAGCCTCCTGTCATAGCCTGCATGAAGTACTGTTAGCAAGGAAAGAGCTATGGGGGTTAGGCTGAGTTATGGGGTTATTGCTGAGCACCCTGGAAATTTGTTTTTGACTACACTCTTCAACCATCAGGAAAGCCCTATAATATATAAAGAGGCACCCTTCTCTAGATAGAAAAGAGCAGTTGGACTTGCTATTTGAAGGCTACTTTCCAATGTGTCAATTTTATTGCAGATTTGAGCATTTCTTGGACAACTGTCTTTTCATTGGGGGGAGGCCTTCCCACTGCCCCTTTAGTTGTGCCGCTGACATGAGGTCACACATACAAGCATACAACCAATGATCAGACATGCAATTGCATGATTCTCAACATCTGCCTTTCCCAATTGGGGTGACAGCAAACCACAACTCCAAACTCACCACAATCAAATATTTCCAATGGAAGGTGTTGTCATACACTATACTACCAATGCTCATTGTATGTGTAATATTGTAGGTATCTGTTGCTAATACTGTAGGTATGCATTGTTTTGTAGGTATTAGAAGTAGCTGTTTAAATGTTAATTGTTAGTTAATTTGAACACATTATTTGTAGAGGAATCTAAAATGTGAAACTGAACTAAGCTGAGCCTACTAACAATAGGTAAGGTAGGCCGTGGATGCTATTTCAGCCCACCAATCTTTCCAGTCTGCCGCTGGTCAATGATAATAAATTTGACTGATTATGAATGAACAAATGGGTTATTTTTCATGCATGTAGGGATAATCATAATTTAAATATCAACAATTAAATTTTCAAATATCTAAATGCTTATTGATAATAACAAGTTAAGGGCTATAAAATTGGATAAAAGAAGAGAAGGTGGAATTAAAGAGATCTTCTATAGCACCGTAAATTGAAATATATTTCTAAGCTAGGATCAAAATGTTGCAAACATAATCACATATTAAAAATATAATCCCATCTCTTTCCAGTCCACTGCTGGTCAATGATAATAAATTTCACTGATTATGGATGAAAAAAATGGGCTGTTAAACTAAACTATGGAATTAAAAGAAACTAAACTATTCTAGTATCTATAAATCTCTGTAGCACTATTTTTTACCTCTGCCTTGGGTGTCCCATAAACTTCAGTTCATTACATAACAAACCCCTATGGCTATGCTATAAAAGCGTACCTCTTCATGACATCTGTGTAAATCATCGATATATTCTGAACACTCGTCATGCAAGTGGTTAGCTAATGACGGATGCATGTTTTGCATGCAACATATATTATTTTTCGAGACAATCTCCAACTGCAAAGTTTCAGCGAGTTGATAAATCTGTATCCTTGACCTCTGTATGAAAGCGCGTCCACAGCAGTATGGCTGCAAAGTTAGGAAAACAAAATGTCAACGGCATAATTTAAGCACGTGTAGATTTTCTTGGTTCTTAATCCCACTGAAATTTATAACATCTGGAATGGCTGGCGGTGGAAAGAATAAACTAGAGTATGTGAAGCAGCAGGAGCCAAGGTTTTTGCGGGAATTTAAAGCAAGGACGAATTTCAAGGAAGGCCCTACAGTTGAAACTAAAAAGCAGAAGTCTGTCATAAAACTGACAGAGAGTGATGATGATGGAGAGGATAGAGAAGATGAGAAGCCTGTAATATGTGTTCTCAAAGATGGCGATCTTACTGAGGAGGACTATGAAAACTACCGTAAGAATAAAAAGGAAGATGATGACACTTCTCATGCTGAAGGCAAGATCATGTTTAAAAAACCTGCAAAGAGATCTATTGAAGGTGCATCAAACAGGAAAGAAAAGGAGAAAGAAGCTAAAAAGTCTAAGAAATCAGATAATAGAAGTTTGCTGTCATTTGATGATGAAGAGGATTGTTAGCAGATAGTCCCAAAAAAGACAAACCATAACGAAGTTTTAAAATGCTTTCATCACTGTACTCCTCCTGTTTATTGCACTAAATGCTAATGCAATGAAACACCTTATAAAAAACTGTACCATTCACATATCAACTTTTTACAGTGTAAGGATTCCAAGCCCCCGTGGGTGGGGGTAAGGAATCTGAACTGTTGCATACATAATGTAAATATTTTAGGTAGATTCATCATCTTTGTTTAGCCTCAATATTCGAAGAGATTTTATACTTTTATCTTCATTTTTCATCAAATCAAGAGCAAGTAACACAAAATTAAAGTTGCCCAAACAAAGAAGTAAGAACAAGAGTGGGTAATGGTAGGTATAACCCCTACTGGAGCATGTATGTCCTCATCAGAAGACAAAGAACTATTTTCTTAGAGTTACAGTAGCTTTTCAAATAACCTCCTAACTACATTTTAGTTCCCAATTTGAATAGTCAGCCCCCATCAGAAAATTCATGGCATTACTGTTAGGTGGGAAATGTGCTGATAGAATGGATTTACTCAAGATGGCTACTAGAATGAAGTAATAAAAAAGGGAAAATGTAATGTATCATTTTTAACAGAACTAAACATTTCAACTGTAGAAATTCAATGCTCTTACAACCAACTTCTTTGAAAAGTACCTATTAATTCAACAGAATTATTTAATGGTTTCTATATTTACCTGGTACAGCATCAGGGGTGATTTCTAGGGGGCTCAGGGGGCAGAGCCCCTCTTGTTAAAATTACTGTTCATTTTGGGGGGCTCAGCCCCCCCAAAAATACTTGCATTGGCTTTGCCTTTCAAAGTGTATTGACCTTGCTTCTAACATTTTTGTATTGCAATGATTAATTATTCACTGCTATATGGTAATTGAGACTTTTCTAATCGTTTATTATACTTTATTAATACTAAACTAAAGCATTATATCTGCGTCTTTAAAAATATGGGCGTGGTTGCAGCTAGGTTGCACCCAAGAATATGGGCATGGTTGCACCTAGAGCCCCATTTGTTAAAAGTTTTAGAAATCACCACTGTACAGCATTCACCTATATTGTAATGTGTATGCAGTGGATATCAAACTTCTCTAGTTTAAATAGTGAAATTATGGTCCAAAACACACAATAAAATAAAGAGGAAGAAGAATGACATAAGAGACTCAAAAAAACAGCTACCCTTGTGTGCTTATCTGTTGTGAAAAATTGAACACAAAATATAGGTCAAAAAATCTTTTTAATAAATTCTATATTCAGAGTTGACAAATTACCTATCACAGACTACTTTAGAAATGGAAAGGAATTATTTTCCATAGATAATGGAAGAGCTTGTGGCATAATTTAAAAAAGCAATATGGACATTCACAAGTATAGAATTTGAGGAAATTTCAGTAATAGAGAAAATGGATAAATCAATGGATAGGTTTGTGTATAAAATTCCAATGAATCTGACTACAACATAGCTAAATATCCACTATTGGCCATGATGACTTCTTGCAGTAGGAATCCCAACTGATATGTTGTTGTGAATTGTGAGTAAGAGACATTACTTGGAACATTGCCCTAAATGGGAACAACCCCTCTTTGTGGAAGAGACTACACTGGCTTTCTTCTAAGCAAGATACATAAGTAACTATAGTCCAATAAAATATGAGCGTCCATTTGGGTTGTGTATAGCACTACTGTGTTCCCCTGTGACAATGCACCATTCATACCAAACTTTTTTCTGAGAAATTCTGCGCCAGAAATGAAGGCTCACTTGGGAATTATCAGGTACATACATTGGGTGCTGGTAAAAGAAAAATATTTTATGCAAATATAAACTAAAAATGAACTTCAAACAAAAACACATTGAACATTATCTCTACATTAGGTCTTTTCTGAATGCATGCATATAGTGACTTTGTACTCATGGGTGTTTAATAAAAGTCCCCCTGTCATTAATTTTTCAAAAAGTTTCCACCCAGGACATTCTTATTCCAGCCCCCTGCCTATTGATATTTTGAAGAAAGATCTCATCCAAGGCAACTTTTAGGAGTTACTTTGGGCTGCAAGTAAACAATATCATAAGAAAAGCATGCTGATCACAGGTGTTATATGGATCAGCGTTATTTCATTCTGTGGACTTACTTTGGTATAAATGTATTACAAGAAACCATTGCCTTTTCCATAACATTTTTAGTCATTTTCCAACCCTCTCCCATTTATTCCAACCCCCCCCCCCACTAAGTAGATTTTGGGGATTTTTCCAGCCCCCTGACTATTCTGACCCCCTCTCCATTAGGCAGCCAACTGTACTTTACAAAATTCCAGGTAGGTCAGCAATATAATAGATCTGGCGCTAATAAAGACTGAAGCAACACTATTCATTTTTCTAAATTGGCTTAGCACAATCAAGGGTGGTGACAGAAACACCTAGGAGTGCCAGGACTCTCATTGCCAAGCAAGATAATTTGCCACAAACAATAAGTCTGTTGATTAAGGCAGCTGAAAATCTCTTATCTGCCAAGTAAATCAATGATCTGAAATTCATGGAGAATGTGACACTACCAAATGCCATGTTGTACCACCCCCTAGGGAAATGTGGAGCCAAAATTTTGTATTCATTGTGGGACACATTTCAATACACAAACTGCAGGGAAGTTCCAGGCAGCTTTATAAAATATTACAAATGTTTGCCATCAAAATGCTGTCTGTAGTTTATGCAAATTGAAACCTCTACTGAAGGGCTTCACATGCAGTAAGATAAACTAAAAAGTCACACTTCATGTTTTGAACAAATAGCCAATGTTAAAGCTATGGCTGGGTTCTCGAAGATCGACACATAAAAGGCACGTCTTTAGCGTAGCTCGAACTCTAATCAATCAACAAAATATAGGACACTGTAGATGATTATATTTGCTGTCATACAAACCTTAATGGGGAAGAAAATTGGAAACCAACTGAACATTCCCTCAGAGTGTGTTTGAGGATGTATACCTGAAGATGACAAGGTAAATGAGATTTGATATCTTCCTTATAGAGGAAACATTGCTAGAGGCAAATTTCAACACATAAACATCACCTTGCGTACACAAGGCAACTTTTAGAGGTCCTTTGGCATGCAAACAAAAATGCTCATTAAAAAATCACCCTGATTTATTGTCATTTACCAAACCCCTTTTTATTCCAGCTCCTTCTATTAGGCGCAGCTAAGAGTACAATGCTTGGCAACATTTCTTGCTGCATTTTAGGCATCAGAGTAGCTGAATTGTAGAATCACAGCAAAACTTTTCACAGAAGCACCAGAAGAGTAATATTGTAGGTAGCAGAATAAATGTATACGAGTTAATTGAAAAACTTGGTAGCATCATATTACAAACTTTATGTCAACTCGCTTGAATTTCAGAAAGAATTATTAGAAAAGACCATTGATGGGTACTAACTTCTTGAATGAGGAATATGAAAGAATGTAACATTGATGAATCACTAAGGTCCCTAAACTCCCTCTTGATAACCTCGCAAGGGATGCATACTTTTACAAGCTTGAAGAGGGCTACACGATGACTTACGCAAAAAGAGCCGAGTTATGAGACAGCTTGATACATGCGTTACGCTAAATCTAGCAGCTGTGGCTTCCATCCTTTTGTAACTGTTCAAAACAAAACAACGTTAGGCCCCCATCCAGCCCATAACGATTATGTAGCGGATCGCCCCATCCAGGGGCGTGTCGAAGTAAGGGGCTTGGGGGTGTCATACCACTCTATCTTTGCCGAAATCGGTGGCAATTCTATACTTTGTCAGTAAAAGCTTTCTCTGCGATCATCGCTTGTCGGAAATTGGCCATCGTTTATCTCTAATTCAGGGACATTTAGTAGCTTGTCTGTACACATTTGTTGCTACACCCCCCTCAAAGATCCTTCCACTAGCCCCATCCCACCTAAATTTGATCCAACTGTTAGAAAAACGAAAGTCGTCAAGACCCCTTCACCTCCCAATGCTACGTTGTATTCAACAGCCCCTATGTAAATGAATGGATAATCTTCATCAGTGCATAACACAAACCAAATATCAAGTAACAGGAAATATCACTTACTAATCATGATGTCTTTATATAAGACTACATCAAAATATCCTGCCACTCCATGGATAATGTTAGCACAGCTGACGTGAAAGTCCGTCCTTTTATACCTTGAGTTATCAATTGGTTTTTCTAAAATCAAGCAAAGATTAAATCGGACACATGCTAAACAATTGCTGGTTACAGCTTGTGCTAACAACAGCTTCAGAGACGGTTGCCTTTCAAAAGCTCAATCTCTCTCTCTCTCCCTCTCTCTAGTTCTAGTGAAGCAACAGAAATAACGGGAAGTCATTGATAGATGTGAATGGTAGAAAACTTTCAGCACTATTATGGAGAAGTGGTCGATAGCCAGAGGAGGGCCGTTAGATCTACGATGCACGCTTTTTTGTAAGGAACCACTTTTAAGGAGCCTACATGCAGACAGCCGCAAGATTTTAAGAACTCATAGTACTAATGGAAAGAAGGCTAAGGAACTTTTCAATTTTAAAGCTTTTGTAACTGCAAATAATCAAGAATTAGGAAACCGATTCTATTCATTTACAACCAAAACTCACACAGATTCATTTATAAGCATCTTTCCTTCCTTATTTGTGTCTTTATTCTAGTCAAAATTAAAGGTAAAATTCCGAATTTTGATTTTATGGCAATATACGTGCAATGAAAAGTAATGAACTATTAAGGATCTTTTAGTACTAGAATTTGATAAAAAGAGGTCGAAAAATAAGGAACTTTCAGAACTAGGCCTTGAGCTAGGTTCCTTATAAGAAAAGCGTGTAATCCCCTCTCACAACACCCAGCAAATATAACCGCAAATTTGCCGTGATAACTACAAAAGTTACAACTCAACCCTTCAGTCAAAATACTATTCATGCAAGCTTTTGATAAGAAACTTAACTAGGGGCCAAAAATTCAAAGCTTCCTTATTCTGGACTTGGCTCTTGCTATGTCATAACGCTATCTCCGGGGCGTGGAAACTAAACTGAAAGTGGAGGGGCCTGGTCACTACGGTCGGGATAAGCTCGGAATTCTGCTTATCTGTGTTGGCGACAGCATCATTTTCAAAGCCATTGGAATGTGAAAATGGTCCTTTGTGGCACCTTCTACAAAAATTTATAAAAGACAGCAAAAATCTATTTTTCGCAAAAAAGTGGGGAGGCCATTGTCCCCTAGCCCTTCGGTTTCGATGCCCCTGTATCTTCCATAAGAAAATAACAGACTTCAACATCCTAAAGTTTTATATTTAATTTTGGTGCAGTTTTGAGCTCCTTAAATTCTGCGGTCCTTTATATCAGCTTGCTTATATACAACCTCTTTTCATAGGTGGTGCCAGAGATGAAATCATAGGTGGCTAGCACTGCCAAAGTACCGCAGTGAGCAAAGCGAGAAAATTTCAGCAGACCACGCCCTTCCAATTGGCTAAAAGCAAGAAGAAAAGGTCGTCAAAGTGCCGAAAATGTATAGAAATCTTCAATGTTTAGGTGCCGACGTGAGAGCTCAGCAAATATTTGAGGGGGAGGCTTCAGTCCGTTAAGTACTCCCAGTAGCACTATCGCTGCTTTTTAAGGATCAGTTAGATTTGGCTCAGCCACGAGTATGCTCAGATAGTTGATGATATGAGCCTTAATAAATGTTTAAAAATATGCTTATTTTAATCCTTACACTAAGGTAGCAGATTTGCCTATTCAAGTTCTAATAATGCTTGCATGAGGAATTTGGCATGAATCCTAGACTTGTGATAGGCATGATCAAAATTCTGAACATTGTCAGCCTTCGTATGCTTACAAGCTTCATGCCTTGCCTAAAAAGTGTATTTGTTTCTTAAAAAGTAATGATTAAGTAACTGAATGGGGGGGGGAGGTAACACTGAAGTGATGCTTAGGAGACTGTCCTGAAAGTTCTCTCCCCTACTGACTGAGCACAAGAAAGATGAACTTCTTACCACGGTTTGGATGAACAAATGTAAAACAACTCTGTGGTTCAGCCATGATATTCACATTCACGAGTCGAACTACATATGGAGTCTCAAATGAGGCCTGTTTCAAGAGAAAAGGAATAATAGTGAAACCGAATCACTCTGAAGAACTGCGTAATTTATTCCTAAGGACTTCTTACTTCGGATTTCATTAATATAAATTTTTGTATATAATTTGATGTTAGTTCTTTTAGGTCAACAGGCCCTTGATTGATAGCAGCAAATGCGCATTGCTGAACAACCTAACCTGTATGAATATTGTTATATTATAATTATTACTATTTAATTTGAGCAATCCTTAAGCAATCAAAACAGGTCTGGTATTTATAGTGACGATGCATAAAATAGCTACTACAAACCCAACAAGATTAGATACTGCTTTCAAAATAACACCGCTCTTTGATCAACAAAAGCAACTTTGAAACATGTTTTCTAGGCCAATTAGACAAATGCTGTGAACGTCTCACCTCTGGCAGCTTCCCAGGCTCCCTACACATCCCAGCTTCCGTATGAAGTTTCATGGACATCAGCGGAGCAACATACGACGTATACTTGCATGGAATGCTTACACCGTCGTCTTTAAAGCAAACCAAATTCTGTCTTATTCAATGATACGTAATATAAAAAACAAGCGAAAAAAATATGCTAGAGATAAATCCCGACCGCCGGGGTGCATTCTAATTCACAAAAGTGACAACGCAGGGAACACAGACCAGGATCAATCTCTAAAAGAACTTTCAAAAATAAAAAACTATTGATACGTTAATAGTCTGTTGGTACTACAAAACTTTACCGCAGCACGAAAAAGTGGCAACGCACTTAAAGCTTTTTTCGTCCGACACACATCAGAGTATGAAAACGTTGGATAGTGACCTAAAGTGTTTTGGAATCTGTTTACATCAAGACTCAAAACCCAGTCTTGTGTAGACAAAAAGAGCTTGTTTTCTCATTGGGACTCTTGAAGTAAACAATGTTAATAGTCCTAATTGGTCACACTTGGGGCCAATTAGACGCATCCTATCACATTAACTGCATCTGGATATATATTTCGGTTAACCTTTATATCACTATCCGACGTTTTCATACTCTGATGAGTGTCGGACGAAAAAAGCTTTTAAGTATGTTGCCGCTTTTTCATGCTGGGGTAAAGTATTGATACGTCGATGGAGAACTAACAAAAATAAAATAAGATATAAACTACAAGGTTCATACCCAAAACGTTAATCAGAATTCCGACTATTGCCTGACTTTTCCCTGACTGGTACTCAAAAACACCCACTTTTCCCCTGACCCCTATTTCACATATTTACAAAAAGAAGTAAAGAAAATTGAGCCTAGTAGATAGGTAATGCTCATTATACTTGTTATTTCACAAAGCAAAGCATAAAGTTCACATTTACTGATGACAATTTGAGCAACGACTTTGCGAACAACTATGCCAACAGTTAATGAAAATGATATGCTGAGTAAATACTTTGTTTTCCTTGGCTTTTCCTTGCTTTGGACAAAAATTATAGAAAATTGCCTAACTATTCCAGGTTTTCCCTCGCTTTTCATAAAAATGGCATAATTTCCAGGCTTTCCAGGTTAAGTATGAGCCCTGTAACCAACTGTGAAACGAAAGTAACTCAACTCAACTTCATAAAATAAAGCATGAGTACCCAGAACCATCGAGAGAGAGTAGGGGGGGGGGGGGTTGCTACGGGATTTCAAGTTCTACTGGGTTTCATGAGGTAAAGCTATGCTTCTTGCTTCGCTGACAGGGACCTCATGTTTCAGTTTTGCACCAGGGCCTCTGAACCTCTCGTTGGCCCTGTGAGTGTCATTGGACAATTCAGTTCCATTCAGTTCAGTTTAATTTTAAAATTGTGTCGTCCTGGACACAATAGTATCGTCCTGGAGATGCAGTCAAAAGTACTACTGCATAGAGAACCCAAACTGGATAAATCAAAAGTTACCTTTAAGAAATTCCTGAGCACCGTCAATGCATTCTGGTGATAATTCATTGTCTCCAAAAGATCCAAGCAATTCACTAACAATGATATCAGCCTATAAAACGAAAGATCTGCAAAACGAGGCTCAATTTCAAACTGGTCAAAATCTTAACAACATCTTAAGAAAATCTCGAGGCTCATTTCCCAAAATTTAGTGCTTTTATTGGCTAAAAATTGAAATTTCGTTGTTATTGCATTCAAAATGTTAAAAATGGAAGTCAAATTCAAGCATACAATATTAATGACAAAAGTGTAAACCATTTTAGCCAGTTTATTTCAGTTAAAGTTAAGAAAAATTTAACAAACTTTCAGGCTAAATTTCAGAAAAGTCACGGTTCCACGGCTGCGAGCCGGAGGAAGATTTCTTGAATTTGTGCCAGTTTTGAGGAAAGCTCAGTAATTGTACAAAAAAAATCTCACTTGAGGAAAATCTGCTGGATGTAATTCAGGTGATTTGGCATGAGGAAAATATAGGGACAGTATGGGAAACTTCACATCGATGTTGTATAATGAGGAAGGTTATGCATAAAGAAGTTACTGCCGGAGGAAGGCTAGATTTGTTTCTGGACTCTGCATACAACAAAGATCAAATAACCCAATGTAGTTGTAGGCCAAAGGTATGACAATAGAATCTTTTCACAACAAGGTGGTATTGACTTAGACATGACATGGAAAAACTGTGGTTTATACAAGAGCAGGCGAATCCTGGAATAGTGTAGAAGCAAAACAAAGCAGTTCATCAGAACTCCATCCTTCCAAACAGTATTAGGACAAGAATATAATCACACTGTTAACCTTTTCCTCAGGATGGAAATCCCTCATATCTTTCGAGACTATGGTTACTTTTCCACCCCATTCTTCATCGTTGAGTACCTCCAATCTACAGGGTAAATGATATAAATGCTAATGAAGACAAATTACATACTAGTAGAAACAATGCTTTGTTAAATTAAAGAGAGCTTCAACAGGAAAACAATCGTACTTACGAAAACGCGTTACAGTGCTGAAAAACAGTTTTTTTAAAGTATGCCGATATAAGAAATTATTAGAGAATTAGGTGCCAACAATTTGAAGAGAAAAACGGCATTTGATCGAGAGTACAAAAGCAAGAAGTTCCCACAAGCAAAAGGATGTAGCAAGGAAAAACGATAAAAGAAATATAAAATTCTGACATGAAATTGGCAGCGTAAATCATTGCTACACTAATGCAAAGTAAAAATTTTAATAAGACTATAAAAAACTAAATTCTAAGAAGTTAGCTCACAAAAGTCTTCCAAGAAGGGGCTTTATACGGCTGTACTTTGGTCGCGTCGATGCAGCAGTATAAGAAATGCAGCAGATCAGAGATGCAATTGCCAAGATAAAAAGTGCTAAGGGCTATGGGAAGGACAACATTTCCTGCTACTTCTCAAAGCTAGCCATGCCTTTTATTGAAAAGTCATTAACTGATTTATTTAACACGTCAATTGAAACAAGCCAGTTTCCATACCTGTGGAAGTTTGCCAGGGTTATACCAATCTTTAAGGAAGGTGATAAGGCTGAAATGTCGAATTATTGCCCAATAAGACTCTAGAACACGTGAAATGAAAGTTACGTCATCTTCATTCTGATTGACTGATGCCCTTCGGTAGGCAAAAAACCCTTCGATCGTGTTGAATAAGTCTAAAGTATGGTAACAACTTACTCAATTTGTGGATTTCAGGCCAAGAAATGTTCGGGAATAAAGCTACTCCGACTACCCATGAAAGCACAGAAGGTTTTTGAAGCTCTTCTTCAAAACATTAGTGCATTTCCTTGCTAAATTTGTCAAAACAACCTTTCAGGAAGGTGAAGTACAGAGGAGAAAAGGTAACGGTAAGCATTTGGCAGAATGTTCTATTATAGACAAAGAAAGCTGTAAGAAATTGGCAAATCTGCTTACATTGACTGATTAGTAAATCTTACCAGTTAGTACCAAGGAAATTCTCTTCAGGCATAGCAATTTTGCCAAGTGTTTACAGCAAGGTGGAAATACTTCCTAGCGGCACCAACACACAATGGTGCTGATCATCAAGAAATAGCAACTGAAAATTACAGCTATTTTGCGCCTCACTTTTCAAGTTTTTCTATTGAACCATAAACTGACAGCCGTCTCTCTTCAGGCCTGTATTGTACGACGTATTTGGCATGTGTCGAACTTGACTTGATTATAAAGGATTGTTGTTTTGCAGTCGACTTCAATGAATAAATACTGCAGATTTTGTCGAATTTATTATTAAAGTCAATGCGATTAAAGAATCGTATTTAATTAAGTGAAAAGCCATATTTTGCATGTGTCAAATGTAAGAATTGAGTTCGACACACGTGAAATACGGTGCAGGATCTTGGCCGAGGTAATTTCAGAACTTAACTCAGTGGAGTTCGATGCATGTGAAGTACGCCGTATAATGTAGGCGGTAGATTGCAGTTCTCTACGATAACTTCAACGAAGTAGCATATAACCTCTGACATCGGAAATTTTGCATTGTTGGAAACTTCGATGGTGAATTCTATGTCTGATGCATCTTACAATTTTTCTGTAGCACTTTCAAATATTTTTGTGTGAATTAGGCTGCTTTGTTTTGCCCACCAAAGTGCATCAGCCAATCAGAATCAAGGTGATGTAACTCTCGTGTCACATGTTCTAGAGTCTTATTTCTGTTCTACCTGTAATCGCAAGGCTCTTTGAAAAGCTTATCAGCAAACAACTATACCAACATATGAACGATAATGGTTACTTCACTTCTGAGCAAGCAGGGTTTTTGCGCTTTCATTCTACGGTAACGAGTTTAGTTAAGAGCACTGATGACTGGTATAATGGGATGGATCTAGGAAAGTTAATAGGGGTAGTCTTCATTGACCTGAAAAAGCTTTCGACACTGTCGACCATGATATCCTTTGCAAAAAGCTGGAATACTATGGTACTAAAGGTCGGGATATAGCGTGGCTTAAATCCTACCTCTCCAATCGTAAGCAATTTACTAGGGTTAATGGCGTTGACTCTTCAATCCAGGAAATGAAGATTAGTGTGCCTCAGGGTTCATGTCTTGGACCTCTTTTATTTCTTTTTTACATCAATGATCAAGGCTGTCCAAAATTCAAGGATGTCTATGTATGCTGATGATACGTGCCTCTACCACCAGTCTAGCAATATCTCTCTGCTAAATGCGGCCATCAATGAAGATCTTACGCGTGTTGATAACTGGTTAAAAGGCAATAAGCTTTCACTTAATGTCATGAAATCTCATTGTATGCTTATTGCTACAAAACCTAAGCGAAAAGCCCTAAAAAGCAAAATTTAATCTTTAAGGTTGAAGATTCAGGTAGATGAACTTGAGGCTGCTCAAAAAACTAAATATCTTGGTGTTCAGATAGATGATTCCCTGGATTGGAAGGAGCATATATATGCTTAAGAAACACACTAAATTTGAGACCACCTAAGAAAAGCTCAAAAACTGGCCAAAAATGTTTCTCTTTCAGAGGTGCTAAGACTTGGAATGGCCACTCTGTAGAGGGAAAGCTGGCATCATCCCTGGTATTGTTAAAAAATGTATATAGCATATAGTCATTTTAAACCTTGATTCTTCTTTTCTGATGCAGTATTCTTTCTATTTATCGTTAATATCCATTTTATTTAATGTTTTTAGGACAGTTCTAGGTTCATTTTATTTGATTTTAGATATTGTATGTTTATTTTGTAATATATGTTATGGAGGGCCCCTTGAAAACCAGCACTGCTGAAGGGCCACCCTCCTAAAATATTTGAAATGAAATGAAATGAATGATGAGTACAAAGTAAACTGTGAATTAAGTGCAGTACTTTGAATTCAGTACGGCAGAATTTGCCGAACTTACTTCGCAAGTGCGACGTAAATGTGGCACTGCTTTATAAGGGCGAATGTTGGTCGCTTTTCATTGCAAGTTCCAGATATTATTTTCTCTTGTCTGTCAAACATTCAAGTTAAAAGCAACGGTGTGCACGTGCAAGCTACATTTCGCGTACGTAAGTGCTTCGTCTCTTGTCTAAAGTTGTACTAGAGCTTTCTTGCTTATGAAAATAATGGAATATAATGACAACGGCTAGGTCAAGACAATTTGCCTGTGCTCAAGTGCTCTGCATGTAATATATGAAAGAGATTTGCTAGCAAAATTCTTCTCCTTAGGATGAACTCATAAGCTTACTAACAGCATCTCTGATATTCAAAGGTCTAATTGTCTTGTGGTATAACAATGGCTATAACTCTGCATGAACACAATTTTCAATTCTTCATTCACGGAAGCCATGCTGGCTTATTTTTGGCAACTGTTCTATGCATACGTCATGTAAATTTGGTGAGAATGGAATAAGATATGCTGAATCTTGGTCGAACTAAATGATTTGAATTCTATGCGACCTAAATGCAGCCGTATAAAGCCCTCCCAAATGAAACAGTGTAATTTAGAATGAAAACTTAAACAAACACTTTGTCATAAACCAATAGACTGTTGCAATGAGAGAGTATTTGCACAACTAAGCAAAGACACCACTTGAGTAATAAGACATGGTTTGCAAGAGATTGAAAGTGATATTGACTTACGTGACAATTGCATTCAAGTTTTTCTCAACGGCGTACATTTTAACCTTTCTGTCTGCCTTCTTCGCGGCTTGAAATGACGCTCGTACCAAAGGCCCTCTACCAGCACCAACTACCATAACAACACTTTTGCAAAGTAAAAAGTAACTAAACTAGATTACACAATTACCGCTAAACATCTCCATATATTATAACAAGTTTCAATTAAAAATGCTATTGAAAAGATGGTCGGACAGAGTCTACCAGCGTTAACAGATTCCACTGTGAACTGGTCCACTGTTAGCTGATTCTGCCACATAAAATAATACCCAAAGGGGATCTCAAACTTTTTACTTGATAAATCCAGGCTATTTCCTAGTAGCAGTATTTACAAAAATCTATAAACAAATCCTGCCTATCTAATGTGTGAAATCATGCCTATCTAATGTGTGAAATCCAGCCCATCTAATGAAATCCTGCATATCTAATGTAATCCTGCCTATCTAATGTATCAAATGTGTGAACACAAATTGCTGCGAGCAAATTAGGGTAAACTTGCCCTTGTGCATCGCATACTTTTACTTTAGCGCATTTCATGAACCCATTAAGAATCATGCTTTTCAAATAGGTACTTCACTGCGCATCCATTTCATCTTTTACTTACGACGTGACTTCATTTAACCCTAAAAGTCCGATAGTGTTCAATATAGTATTGTTGTGGTGTGCCAAGAAATAGTACAAAATTCAATAAAAATGAACCTGGTCTATCATTAATGCTAACATAACAAACCATCACTGGTATGCAACTAATAACAATTACGGAAAAGCAAGCAATTTACTTACGACGTGATTTTATCTTTCTTCTCCTCAGGTACTCGGTCCAGTAATGCATGGTACACAGCCTAAAATAAACAATAAATTGTCTATTGGTACTACAGAACTTTACCACAGCACGAAAAAGCGGCAACATTCTTTTACATACTTAACAGCTTGTTCGTCCGACACTCATCAGAGTATGAAAACGTCGGATAGTAACCTAAAGGTTAACCGAAATATATATCAAAATGCGGTTAATGTGATAGGATGTGTCTTATTGGCCCCAAGTGTAACCAATTAGGACCTATTAACATTGTTTACTTGAAGAGTCCTAATGAGAAAGCAAACTCTTTTTGTCTACACAAGACTAGGTTTTGAGTCTTAATGTAAACAGATTCCAAAACACTTAAATGAAAAGACGATCTTGCTTGTCCAATGATCCGAAAATTGTCGTCTGTATATGTTTTGGCGCATTCTGGATTTGCAATAAGGTGTTATCCTATGGCCGACTCACAATTAATTTTAGAATTGTTCTTAGAATTGTTCTTAGTTTAGAATTGTTAGAACTATCTGACGCTTTTTCGTGCTGTGGTAAAAAATAAATTGCGAAAATGGAAACTTGCAATAAATATAGGTACTCAATAATTCATAAAATTGCTAGTCTACACTAACTATTATACTTTGGGAATACAAGCAGCATTAAAGGAGAGTCCAGTGCATGGTTTGCACACTGGGGAATACTTGTTTGACACCACACTTCTTCCGGTTTATTACAATTTTGCGAAAAAAAACAAATGTTAAGAGAGTTGGTGCTAGCAAGAGAGGAAATATGTAATGGAAAGGTTGCTGTAAAAGGAATAATCGTTACTTTGCAACACGTTAAGTTTTATTTTGCTTACAAACATTTGCCATTACATAATTAAACATAAGGGCTATATTTTTCTATAAATAAAAATATGTCTCCATGAGAATGGACAAAATTGTTCATATCAAAACTCCGAAATAAAGAAAAAATCCCTGGAAAAGAGCTCTGATAGGAACAAGCAAGCAGATGCGACAGAAAATGATAAAACAAGCAACAACTTGAAAACACAGAAAAATAGTGCATGCAAGATCGTAAACTTGAAGAAAAAATGTTCATAAACACGTGTGTATGCAGTCTGATTTCATGCAACCCAAGATCCGAGTGAGCGTACAACTGCGGTCGTAGAAAGAATGATGCACTGCAGATTGCTTAAATATATATTAGTCTCGCAAAGAACACACCGAAAAGCTCAGGAGACTATGGAGAAAAAGTACCTTTTCATATTGTGCGTATTTAACTGGATCTTTCTCAAACACTTCGTAAGTTTGTGACTCTAAATTATCCATTAATGGCTGAAAATAGACACCAAATAAAGACTACAACAAACGTCACAGAAATATCATATACGATATGTGCAAAATAAATAAAAAACTGTATCAAATTACAACAGCTATAGTCGTTCAAATAGCCAGTAGAAGACTAGTAATCACTACTTATATTCAAAATAGCAAATTCATACATGAAATAATTTTAGTAAATAATTCTCACCTACATCAAGCACCACTATTTATTGACAAAAATGTACTTTCCAATAAACAAACTACACCTAACAGAAGCAAATTCCTGCTGAAATTCTCTGACTAAAAATTATTATTTCACGTCACAAAATTATATTGAATCATACTGTGATACACTATCAAAATAATGTAAATCAAAGTATAGACAGAAAAAGCCCTGAAGTACCCCTCACAGGCTGCAAGAACAGATGGCAAATACGAAGGAGGAGGGAGGGACAAAACAATAACAGAACACTCGTAACTAACGCAAGAAAAGTATCTGAACAAGCTTTATCATTTACACCATTGTATTTTTAGTTTTAATATCATATTCAAGTTAGAAGAGATTCTGAAATACAATACAAAACAACAGGTGAGAATGGACTCCACATACTTGAATCACTAGAGAGCACTATAGAAAATGGAGTCGAGTCACTGCTAAATACTTCATGTAAATGGCAACTAACTAACAAACCTGTAAAGGTGATTGGAGATAGTCCTCATAGCCTTTTGCAAACTGAGAAACAGGATCTCCAGGAGGTCGTGTCTGTGGGGTGAAATAGAGGCAGAGTTGTTAAACTACTGTATGAAATGTACTTATCTCTCATTGACATAGACACAACATCACAGCTATCAAAAACTTATGGGATTTCAAAAGAGATGAAATTCCTCCAAAAATTTCTATGAAACACAGAGAGCACAAACATCAAAAAAAATATTAACAAATAATGCTAAAGCAAAACAAGTTAGTATGATGTATTTAATTAACTATTAACTAACTTTTGTAGTTACTTACTTCTTTATACGGTAGTTTATTACATTCTTTTTAACCATTGATTCTATATCCATCTAAGCTGTTATCACATTGAGATATTTGCATGACAAATAATTTTAAGTAGAAAAATACACAAGTTTGTCTTACCAAATAAAGATGATCTAAATATTGATAATAAGCCTCGATATTCTAAAAGAGAGTGAACATATTTATCAAAGAGTATGAAAACAAATCTCTCCACAAAGTCAATATTAACACTGTGACAATACCAATTAAAAGCCAGCACACACACATAAATAAATCTTTGATGACAAAATTTGTTCTTTTACTATTCTCAGATGATTTCAAACAATCATGAAACTATCAATGAACCCAGGAAATCACTAAATAGCATAGCAGTAATATAGAGAGCAAAATATTTTATGATTAAACTTTTACTCACTTTCATTTGTGGTGTACCTGATATAACAAACTGAATGTTTAGCTGCAACGAAAAAACTCTTTCTGTGAGTAGCATCAGCAATGTTAATTTTGATAATATCAATGAAGAACATATAAAAACTAATTTGAGCAGATCTTTCCTAGGTGAAGAAAAAATTTATTGAAGTTTAATTCAGAAAAATCTCTATTGTACTGTACTGCATCATATCAATAAAAATATACATGGTTGCTTTCTAAAACTGACCTTGCTCATCATTGGAAAATGAAAGCATGACAACAAAGACATGTATGAAAGTATGACAACAACTATGAAGTATTCCTAAACATCATCAGTTTCAGTAAACCAATACCTGAAAGAATCTTTTGACAAATTCCTGAATAGGCTTTGACAGAACAGGATATCCTAAAAAATTTTAACCTATTAATTGAGATTCATGAAGATAGTCCTTGGTACTACAGAACACTACTACAGCACCAAAAAGTGGCAACATTTTTAGACATCTGAGAAAATGAATTCTTTTGTCTACACAAGACTGGGTTTGGAGTCTTGACTGGGTTTTGAATCTATTTTCATCAAGACTCAAAACCAAGTCTTGTGTAGACAAAAGAGTTTGTTTTCTCAGTACGTCTAAAAATGTTGCCACTTTTGTGCTGTAGTAACATTCCTGAAGGTTCACAAGAACAAACTGTTGCAAATGTAAAAAATGACAAGGATGTGACAAGATTCATACCAAAGATTGGTACTAGCAAAAACCTACTGACCTTTTTTATTTGGGATAAATAGTCTGGTAGGTAGACTGACAGCTCTAATTGGTTCAGCAAACCATCGATTAAGCTTTGCTTGATCTGGTAGAATTTGGCTGTTTAATTCTAAAACTATTTGTGATGAAAGAAAATGACAGTTATATGGTAGTAATGCACTTAAGACTAAAAGAGATAAAATTAATGAGTAGTGCAAGCTCAAGAGCAAGGGGGGAATAGAATGGGTCCTGCAAAAGACAACTGAACAATTACTTCTCCTTAAACATACATGGTAAAAATACAACAATGCAAAGAAGAGCATAATTAAAGTCTATCACAGATCTTGCAAGTCAATAAAAAGGCAAAAGAATACCCATAGCTAATAGACAACAAACCTAACTATAAACTCTTGGAGTTAACTACAAAAAAAATTTACAATACTCAATTCAACCAACATCTTACCTAGGTTAAGTTTTCTATTTTGGTCACACAAAATTCTAAGCTGGTTCCACCTGAAACAGGAATCAATTAATCTTTTATAACAATCAATACTACTGAATGCCAAAGAGGGATAAAGGGGAGCAGGCACCCCTCCTACTTTCTGTTTGGGGTAACAGGAAGAGCAAAGGTGTCCTTTTTGAAATACCATAGCTTGCTTTCCAAGTGTTAATATGATGCAACAGAAATAAAGTAAGTTACAGTACTTAAATAAGCAAAATTTGATTGGGTAATAGAACTATATATATTGTTGTCAGAAATATAGCCCCCACAAAAGGATGAGACAAAATGTCCCAAAGAGATGCCCTTGGAGCCCTCAAATTATTGGCTCACTTTGCTTGCCTAGGGTAGATGGTATCATTTTGATCCCATTAGCTTCACTGTCATTCTGCTGCCTCTGTCATACTTCAGTTGACATTGCCAGATTCCTCCAACATCAGTACTATTATCAACTGAAGCATTGACAATTGGGAAAAACTAGCATGTATGGAAAAAATCTAGAATTGATAATCTTAAACAAAGAAATTTATTATAAACATAAAGGAAAATAAATTTACCAGTGCCAAGTATCAAATTCAGAAACTCTGCTAGGTTGCACCTGAAAGCAAATAAGTAACCATCTAGAAGCTGTCAATCATGTCAATCATGTCAACCAAACAAATAGCTGTATAAACAACACAAAAAACTCAAGCTAAGCAAAAATCAGTAAAGATTTCATCAAAAAGTTCTTTATGAAGTTATTACTGATTTTTGCTTTTATTCGTACAAATATTTATAAAACATACAAAGACAAAATGATACCACAGGGAGCACAGAATTGCATAGAAACTCTGTGGCCATTACAAATAAACAACTAAAAGAAAACAAATAAACACAAATAAATAACTAAATAACTAGATCATTCACCCATTACACAACTCCTCCACTAGGGAAGAGGCCACCTCAAAAGAAGAAGTAAAAGAAAAAAGAAGTTTTTGATTCAAATAACCTCTGGAGAGTTCTTGATTATACTTAAGTCCCTCTCTGTCTTTCTTGAAGAAATTGGCACCTGAATCCAAATCTAGAAAAGAAATCAATAATTAAAACTAGGCACATGGTGCAATAACAATTTTCCAGCTCCAATAACTTGATATCAACAAAGCAAATGAACACCCAGAAAGTAACAACAAAGTGTCAAACACCAAATTAATATGGAAAATGCATCATTTCAGTTAAAATTATTGATGCATACCATGACCTGGTGTCTTCTGTTCATTGTTGAGAGAGCAGTGTGATCAGAAACGGTATTTCTATACTTGTAACTGGTGTTTCTACATGGCTCATGTCTATCCCATGTATCACAGGTTCAATTCATTCATAGATGCCCTCTTGAACATAAACTTGACATACTAACAGAACTCAGCTATTTACAATTGCTAATGACACCTATGAACAACAACTAACAACTCACTTGAAAACGATTTGACATAGATATATAAAACAGATAAAACAGTAAGGAGTGACAATCATTAATTAATAAATTTAGTCAATTTCTTAATTAAATGTCACTAAATGGTACCTCTCTAATCTCTCTTTCAGTCTAATATCAGGGATTACCATCATGAACCCCATATAATGCCTTGTTCTTTAGAAATCAGCTGATACATGATGCTTTATACAAGAATCGTTAAATTGTATTTGATCACAAATGCATATTGCATATATTACTGGATTAAGTCAGTACAATTATAAAGGAAAAACAAATTTACAATGCATAGTAAACTAACATTAAGCATGAAAAAGTGTGCAAAACCCATAAAGCATTAATAAATATGGATGAACAACTAATCATGATGTAAAGACAAACCTGTTGAAGATGTGACGATAAAGTAACACTATTCAGGAGCTGAACAAGCTGAAAATTTTCATCTTTCTTTAATTTTACAATCAAGGAGGGCAGACTTAAGTGTGCAGCAAATGATGCTTCCTGAAGAAAAGCCTGAATAGAAAAGACAACTTTTTCAAAAATCATCACCCTAAAGAAATCACTACTTTTGGTGAGACCATCACTCAGCATGTAAACTTACAGGCAAGCAACAAAAAATCTAAGCAACATGCCTATGATACAACTCCCTCTGAAATAAATTGAGATCACAACAGTCATAGTCTACCTGTGATTAAGTTGTACTGAGGAAAAGCACAAGCTAAATAATTTAAGAAATAATAATTAATGTATAAATATCTGTATGACAAAATATCCAAAAGTAACCAACAAAAATATGCCAATAAATATAGCAAAAATCTATAATATAAATTGTGTAATTTACATAAATAGCAAAAATACATGTAAAAGTACAGAAAGAAAAAGTTGCACAGAATTGAAAACATTCCACTGCTAAGCACAATTTGCAAAACAAAACAGGAGAAACAATTGGTCAATATGGGAAGGTTATTTATAATCTAGACCAGGCTTGTCCTTAACATTTTTGTGAGGAATAAATGCAAAAAATATACAAAGTTCCATATTGGTACATGAATACTTTGAACTTCTAAATCACCCACACACTTCAATACCATTGCCCTCAAAGGGAGCAGTAATGCTCAAACCTTTTAATAATATTTAGAGTAAGTGGCTAATCATAAATAGCATGGGGCTGTGTTCCTTGGAAGGCAATTCATATTAAATATGAATTTTGATGCCACTTTAAATCAAAGCAGACAGCAGTTTATGCTGAAGTATCTTGCTATAAATGGCCAGTACCCGCCTTCTATTGAAAACTCTGAATACTGTGCTTTGAGCCTATTGTCATTATTAACAATGCTATTTATTGTTGGAAAAAAGTGAAAGAATATAACTATGTACATAACATACAACTATATTTTCAGACTTTTATATGGACTGTAAAGGTTGGATAGCAGGCTATTGTTTGGCCTGATGACTGTGGTTTTAGCACACCTGATCTAAGCACTCTGTTGTCCAAGCTCTCTTGCTTTGTCTTCCTATAACTAATAGGTTTCTTAACTACAATAATAATTTACTTTCACAGAGGTCTTCTGAATTTTTTCATCAGTTGATTCAACATCTATCCAAGGTGATATTATTCCAACAACCAAGCTGCTCCAATCTAAGGATAAAAAGTATTTCAAAATTTTGAATGGACTTCATCAGGTGCTACTAGCACTCACATATAAAAGATTGCCAATAGTAAAGGAAACTCAATATCCAAGTTTGTCCTACAGTGTGGCTAAAATTAATATGAATGCAATGAATAAACTGTCAGTATGAAGCACCTGTTCCAGTAATGATAAACTTACTAGAGGTTGGACAGATACAATTTCAATTGTTTCATACCTGATCCAGGTAGCAGAAGATCTGATCGCGTAAAAGCACCTGGTCTTGGGGGAGCATCTTCGTCAAATTCACGTTTGAACCTTGGGTTTGCTATTGGGGCACAAATGAAATCAAACCTAGAATGACACAAATCATAAATTACAGTATGAACCTCACTGAAAAGAGTGAAAGTTTACAAGAGTCATTGCACGTCCATGATGGTGCAGATGACTGCCAAATTCCTCAGAACAAGGCACGTATTATTGCTGTGGACTAGAGAATAATATTCAATATCTGCCATTCGTGCATTTCTCTATTTACAAAAAACACCACAACACCTTTCAACCTAATAATTAATAAAGGAGGGAAATTTTAAGTCGTACCCGGAGTTATTAGCAGATTGCACTGATGTCCTTATGTCTGGCTGACAAAATAATTCACGGCCACATGACACATGAATATTTGCGTTCGCCATGTTGAAGCCCCAACGTGATGCATAGTGGCAAGTGAGGCTACGTGAGGTGAAATACGAGGCTAGTTTTCATACAAAAACATTAATGGCGTCTATCAACCGTAGGAAATGAGTTCGCTGCTTGTAAAAAATGTAAGAACTCTCCTGCGTTATGGTCGCTCTCCACTTTTCTGTAGCCAGCTTTTATGTACTGATGTGGAAGGAAGGACAAAACTTGCTTCCAAATCAGCTTTTGAAAAGAAAAGAGAGAATCAAGACTCATCATCGTCGACCGGTTTATTGGAAGGAACTAAAGTAGTAAAACGCACTCAATTAAGTGGATCAGAGAAGTTTAAACTTGATGAGCGTGACCTTGAGGAGAGTTTTATAAAAGGAAGTGGGCCTGGTGGTCAATCAGTAAATAAAACAAGTAACTGTGTTCAACTAAAGCATTTACCTACAGGAATTGTAGTGAAGGTAACTTGTACTTTCTCTCCAGTTTGTGCATTTCAGTGGCAAAAACACCAGGAGGTGTGGGTGTAGCTTGGTCAACAACAGATACAGCACCATAATGTAGGGTATTTAGGTCTTTCTGAAGGGCAATAGCTTTCATTGATTTGTTGATTTTCACTGGAAGTAAGATGCTTCAAAATCTGCAAACTATGTTTCTATTTTGTGTTTATGGCCATTGCCAAGGTTTTCTTTGTAGTCTGTTTTCATATATAAGATTTCATTTTTGCAGGGCAAAATCCACTTTTGCAGTATGGAAACCCAAGATAACCCCTACAGAACCATGCCATTAGCACTTGTGATCCATTTCAATGTCTGTTGTAACAGCAAACAAAAAATCTTTGTACATGTTTGCTATGTACCAATGTCTAGATTTTTGTGGTAATTTTTTCATTATCATTACTAAATGTCTTCACTGCATAGGAATAAAGGAAATTGAATGCTTGGAATGTTTCATGCAAATACATAATAAAACTTTTCCAAGGTTACAAAAATGACATATTCTACTTTCTTGGTATCTAGTGCCACCAGACACGGTCACTCTTTGAAAATAGAAGACTTGCAAGGAAGTTGCTGTATGAAAAACTGGAATACTTAGCAAAAGGAGAAGAAAGTATTATTGCCAAACGGATACAACGAAAAACAAAACAATCATTGGAAAATAAGAGGAGGCAGAAACTACGGGAAAAAGCAAAATCAGAAGGATTTGAAATTCTAGCTAAAATCTATGATGATGGATCTAGTCCATGATATGAATCTTTGTATAGTACCTTGTGGATTAGTATATACTTGGCTTGCATCATTGGAATTTTCTGCAATGGGCTTGATGGATTTAAGCATTGCCAATTAACTAAATTCCATTGATTGAATCTGGCTTTTTATGTTGATGCATCCTGCCACAAAAGTGATTATCTCATCCTATACATCCATCTGTTAGGAAAGCTTTTTAGATGCTTTTGCATCAAGATAAACTTTCCCAGGACATGGAATGAAATATTTTTGGATCTTTCAGGAAAACTTTCACAGCTAAATCTATAGGTCCATGTCAATTCTTAAACTTCCAAGAATTGTTGAAAAAGGAATCTGCTGTAACTAAATACTACATTTATAAACCTAATCAACCCACTTTAGCTTAGCCATTTTGCATCAGCCACCTTAGTCAAAGACCTGGCCAGCCATGTCCTATATGAATTTATCAAATTGCCTGTTTGGGTTGTAGCAAATAAGCATCCAAATTTACATTTTTTCAGTTATGTTGTGACAATGGTATTTCAAGTGAACTGTAATTATGCCTATTTAATATGTGCTATTATTAAAACCTAGATTTTAGACTTAATGATTTTGATGTAGTTCTCTTCATAATTGTTGCCCAATGAGAATTTTATGACACTGAGGCAGACAATAGCATCTGCCTACTCCTTATTCCACTTTCTACTCATTTGAATTTCAGACATTTCCTTTCTTCCAGTATCAAGTGCACAGGACCATCTATTTAGAGAAAAGTATTGCCTTTGAGTGTGCAGTAACCATGCCCTAGCTTGGAAGATAGACTCCCCTATGTACAGCTTATAAGAACATTAAGGCTCAGAATTATTGAAATTTAAGAATGATTTAAGACTAATGCAAGACACAAGCTTCATAGAGAGTTGGAATGTTGTGCATGAGTTATAGTACTGTTTGTAGATTAACTGCCAATGCAATATTTATTATTCTTTTGATTCCCTATATGATGAAGTAAGAAGTAAAAAATTTGAATATCTTCATATCATTTTAATGCCATGTCTCTAGGCGAAGATCTCCTAGAGAATGATGGACAATATCTGGAAGGAGTTGAGAGGGTGCAGCAGTTCAGTTACCTTGGTGATATGATGAATGAGGGTGGTGGCTGTGAGATTGCTGTTTCGAGTAGATGTCATTTAGGCTGGGCAAGGTTTAATGAACTGGCTGGTATCTTGTGTGGTAGAAGATTCACCTGGAAGTTGAGAGGGAAAGTCTTCAAAGCCTGTGTGAGGTCGGTGATGGTTTATGACAGTGAGACGTGGAATGTGAAGGGGCTGGAAGCAGGTGTCTTGCAGAGGACGGAGAGGGTGATGATAAGGAGGATGTGTGGTGTGAAGTTGGAAGACAGAAAGAACACGCTGGGACTGATGGAAAGGTTGGGTTTGAATGAATCCGTCTTGGAAGTGGTCAAACGAAATGGCTTAAGATGGATGGACCACGTACTGAGAAGGGAAGATAACAACCCAATCAAGATTGCATGGCAGTTGGATGAAGATGTCGTGAGAGGAAGAGGAAGACCAAAGATGACGTGGAAAGATAACATCAAGAAAGAAGCAAGAAAGTGTGGATTGAAGGAAGAAGATGCGAAAGATCGGGCAAGATGGAGGGCAAGGTTAAATGTGAATGAAGGCAGCAACCCGTCGAAAGATGGAACAAGGCTGTAGAAATGATGATGAATGATGATGTCACACCTTTGACACTTAAAAATATTGTAAGAATAATCTTAGACTCAAAACCAGTTAGAGGCCAGAAAACGTTCTTATAAAAATGTGTATTGCTGGTTAGAGTGTTTCAACGCTAATAGAAAAGTTGTACAACTTCACGCTAATTGATCGGCTTCTTTTTACAGCTTGCGGGCCAAAATTTGAACGGCAGTGTAAGCATTTTTCCATAAGATTAATTCATCACTGAAAAAGGGTATTGTTGCAAGCTGAAAGCAACCTATGGCGTGAAGGAAAAAGTTATGACAGAAACATTTTACTAAACCAATGTAAAAGATGGGCTTACTCTTGGTGATGGAAGTCTTAACTAAAAACTACAGTAATTTGGTGATGGAAGTCTCCAGTGCAAACTATTTGACATTGTTTAGCTAAAATAATTAGCACTATTACTCATTTGACAAAAATTTTGCCCCATGCGCCTTAAAGTTTATGTTTTACGACAAACCCGTAGCCTTAGGGTGGTATGAGGTGATAAGTGCCACCCTATTGGGCAACAGGAAACCAGCTTTTTGCCACCATTGGGAATTTTTTGCATTTTGTCGTTGTTGTTTTATTTGGTAGCTAAAGCCCAGCGAAGACTAGCAATTTTTGTCGCCAGCGACTGCGATGTTTGTCACTGGCGAATGATAGTGGGTGCCCGAGCACTTCCGATTTCTTTGCTTACTAATGGTCTTTCTGATAGCAAACTTCAGCCTATAGTATGCCTTCTGTAGCTTTCTTTTCTATCAAAAATAGAAATAGAAATGGCTCGGATACATTTGAAACAGAAAAATATTAATTCTCTTGACCTAATTAAGTTAGTAATTAGTTAACAAAAGTAAGCAACTCGACTTTGATAATATACAATGAAGAACCACGGCTCACATTCATTATCTTTCATCGTTATTAACGCAACAAGAAAACACGACAGCTATTCACTCGACATCACAACAATCTCTTATGATATACAGTAGTACTTCCATGGAATGACCTTGCGAATTTTCGAACTAAATGCGTGTTGAAATGTGAGTAATCCAGAGAACCAGGGCCGTGGCTAGAGATGGAAGGGTGGGGGGTGTTGCTATTAATTTTGCCGACAGAAGGGCGTGGTTTTGGGTGTGGCTTTTTCTTGATTCGTTTTCTTTTCTTACAGCTA
>OLMO02000006.1:2405600-2422819 GCA_900291935.2 Cassiopea xamachana | reverse complement strand
ACATTTCCTGATGAGAGAGCACATTTCCTGTAAAGCTTAAGTCAGGGAATGTTATTGAGAAATCAATTTTAGCTATCGTCTTCTTGTGACAATATTGATTTTCTGAAAATTTCCGACAACACCTTAATTCTTAGTAACTTTGCCGACAAGCTCGACGCCTGGGGGGTGTTACACCCCCCCACACCCCACTGTAGCCACGGCCCTGCAGAGAACAATAGCTCACGTGAAGTGAAAGCTGTCGATTATTGGACAATCGATCAAAAATATATGTTCAGTCACCGCACACTTGCGATTTGCTGTTTTCTGTCGTTGGCGACTCAAAAAAATATCTAGCATGCTAGATATTTCCCTTTCGTCGCCGGCGACAAATGTTTTCTGTTGTGATTGCCCGCAGACTAGTAATTTGTGTCGCTGGCGACAGAAATCGCAGTCGCTGACGACAAATATAGCTAGTGTGCGCTGGGCTTAAGGAGAGATCTCCCGAACTTTTGGTTTGTCTCAACCTTAGACTTTGTGGTATACTAGAAAGTTTAATCTTTTCTTGTACACACATTATCTATTTGGTTGTGATAGCGTACAGTATGAAATGAGTTCTCAGGTTCTGAACCACGTGATTCCTTCAGGACAATTTTGCCACCCCTGAAACACAGGTCTGGTTACAGGCTTGTTTTACGACTAAAATAAACAATATTTTATGCACTTCATTTATATATTATATGGACTCCTTATTGCACAAGCTGACAATTCAAATACCGTAGTTCTCAGCCGATCTGAAATCTCGCGAGGAATAACAATGAACCTATGAAAAAATGCAAGATTTTTAAGAGGGGGTGGTAACGACACCAGACATATACGGCCCACATTACATATACGGCCTGAAAAACGAATTTCTGAGATATTTTTCCCGTTTATAGTTACCCGTTTAATTCTAGTTTCGCCCCCTCGTCGAAAGAGTCAGCCTCCCTGTGGAAAATTCCTGGCGCTATCCCTGCTGATAAGGTGTGGAAGAGAACATTTTCCATAGGGATGAGATCCCTGATCCCCATCACTCCTGTTTTTCTACTGCTTGCTTGCAACCAATAAGAAATCGTTCTTGTAGATAGCAATGGGCCTAAAAGTAATACGTGAATGGCGTAAGATGAAAAAATATGAAGTGAATCCATTTTACTGAGGTACAGAACTTCTCACGACAGAAATATTTGCAAAATACTCATTTGAAAAGACAGGCACTATCAAACATAGTGTGTACGGTCTCGTGTGTATGGGCCGTATATGTCAGGCCACATAGGTGATATGGGCCGTATATGTCAGGCCGCATACGTAATGCGGGTGGTATATGTCAGGCAACGTGACCACCCTACGTTGGGTTTGTAAACAAACAATTGAATTCTGGGATATTATGGCCTCTAAGTCCTTCTTATAACCTAGGAAAGGATGGGGGCACAGAATGCTAAGCATAAAAATATCTACAGACCTAAGGAACCTGGACATAAAAACGAAAACATACCTACGGAGCGTGACGAGAGTATGGATGTTGGTGATATGGAAACAGACCGAAGAAAAATTACAGTTCTTATTGTCGGTGCTGGGATGCGAGGGCAAATATATGCCACATATGCCCGTGACTTCCCAAGGCGGATGCAGGTCGTTGGGGTTGCCGAGCCCATTAGACATCGTCGAGAGTTGATGAGAACGTTATACAAGATTGATGAAAACTATGTTTTTGATGATTGGAAAGATGTAATTGAATTAAATTTATTTCTGTTTCACACCATGGGCGTAGGAAGACCTAAAGTTTGAGGGAGGGAGCTGCAAGTCTTTTCCACGAAAGATCAAAGAGGTCTGAAGAGTAGTCAGAGAAGTTACCCGATGTTCCTTCCTCTTTCAGAAAAATTGCCCGAATGAAATTGATTTCTTCCCAACTGTGAGGGCTGTAGTCCCCATGCCACCACCTCTCCTGCGCTTATGGTTAACACCAGTGTAACATAGCTCATTTGCTTACGAAATTACCTGTAGTGTCGTGTAGAGGGCTAAATTATAAAAAGGGTGGGGGCTCGAAGCAGACATTGTGAGACAGGCCCCTGTAGAATGATGATAAATTACCGGAATTCATTTCTTTTTTATTATTAACTGAACTCCAAGTTTCTACCAGGCTGTAATATTGTTCAATGTTTGGAGCAAGGAATAGAGCTTGAGCATAGTAGACAAGTTACACCTTGAGTTGGCAAATCTTCAACATACTAGAAAAGTTAAAGAAATATTACAAAAC
Organism: Cassiopea xamachana; assembly: GCA_900291935.2. Classification (NCBI taxonomy): domain Eukaryota; kingdom Metazoa; phylum Cnidaria; class Scyphozoa; order Rhizostomeae; family Cassiopeidae; genus Cassiopea; species Cassiopea xamachana. Next base: position 2,420,550 of record OLMO02000006.1, on the reverse strand, counting down.
AGTTGGTATCCAAAAAGGGGGATGTGCGCTCAACTTCCTTTGAATTTAACAGGAGGCTGTACCCTCTGAACTCCCTAGGAGTACTACCCTGGAAGGGAAGTGATTTATCAACCAATCAATCCACAATCACAGCAATTTTATACTTTATTGTACTGTATTCAAGATAAGATGGCAAGTCCTGCTAAACATAACCTTCATCAGGACTATCTGACATCCACCAATATGTAAGTGATCCACTTTTTGCCAATATTCATAATAACAAATAAAAAGTAACTAACCCTTGTCATTATCCTATTAAGTGAACAAGGTACCTTGTGAATTTGCACATCAACAGTTCTGAAATGATGCATAATTTATGGGCTAAGAAGCTAGTGGCACTGAGAGCAAGGCTACTGATCACTGATGCTGCCCACATTTCTGTGTAGTACTAAAGAAAAAACCATTAAGAATGTTCTATGGGTGTATGTCACAATCCCACACTCCCTGCAGCACAACCCGTGCATATGTCACTAGCAATATTGCTAGTGTAAGCTAAAATAACTATTGTACTTAGTCCTACCGTTTGCTTAATAAACAACTTTAAGGAGCTTTGGAATATCAAAATTTTGAAACCATATTGAAAGAATATTCATGCCACATTGCTGGATATTTTTGCTCATTAGAATTTGTCCTTTTACAGGCTGCAGATATAGAAAAGTTTGCAGATGCTGTTGTTATTGGAACATTAGATCATCTACACAAAGATCCATGCATTGCATTTGCTAATAGAGGATATCATATTCTGCTTGAGAAGCCTATTGCACCAACATTGGAAGAATGTGAAGAGATCACTAATGTCTGCAAAAGAAATGAGATTATTTTTGCAGTTGGGCATGTGTTGAGATACACACCACATAATTTGAAAGTGAAAGAGATATTGGAAAGTGGTAGAATAGGTAAAGAATTCTAATATCTACCATTGCTTTCTAGCTTTATTAAAACACTGAAGCACAGTGGTGAATATTGAAGTATTGTTTGAAAGATGTATTGAAGTACTGAACCAATTTTCTGGTACCCTGCTTTTTGTGACCAAGTTTTTGTGAACCAACAGATATTCAAGTTGTACCAATTTTTTCAGCTCTGAGGGTGCTTCATGCTCACACCTCCCTGGATATGCAACCCTGCTTAATCATGCTAGTGTAATATGTTGAAAGATTTTTGTAAGACTCTACTGACTGGTTAGTAGACTGCTGTTGCCTTTATCACAAAAGGAGATATTTGATTGAAATTATCATCACACTACTATCTCCCAATGTTTGATACCATTTGTGTAAGCAAATAAGACACCTGTTGACAGACCAAATGTTGCCATCATCAAGACCACCAAGAGGGGGCAGGGGTGAATTGCCCCATGCCCTCATAACAGCCAATGCTTCAAGGTCTGAGGGCCTCATAAAGTAACCCAGCAATACTTTTCCATAATCAATTTCTAGACCCTGAAAATTGTTTGCTCACTTTACTCATGGGGGCCTTCGCTTTTGCCCCAGGGCCTCTGAATCCTCTCAGAAGCCCTGGCTGTCATTGTTATTTTCAATGTTTTCATGATAGGCCTGAATTTTATTTCACAGGAGATATTGTTAGTATCCAACATATGGAACCAGTTGGCTGGTATCATTTTGCACACTCATATGTAAGGGGGAATTGGAGAAATAAGGAAGAGTCTGGATTTTCTTTATTAACAAAATGCTGCCATGACATTGACCTCATAAATTCATTCATGGGAAAATCAAAATGCTTGTCTGTATCTTCATTTGGCTCTTTGAATTTGTTCAATAAAAGTGAAAAGCCTGAAGGTGCAGGAGACAGATGTATGAATTGTTCCATTGAGGAAACATGTCCATACTCTGCAAAAAAGATCTACCTGGAACCAACAAAGATGGGTTGTCCAGATTTCTTTTGTCATGTGGTGGCTGAACATCCAACTGTTGAGAACATTGAGGAGCAGCTGAGGACAGGCCCATATGGAAGATGTGTTTATGAATGTGACAATGATGTTATGTCTAATCAAGTTGTGAATATGATCTTTGAAGGTGGGAGGACAGTAAGCATGTCAATGATAGCATTTACTGAAAAACTGTGCACCAGACAAACCAAGATATTTGGTACAAAAGGTGAAATGCTCTGCAGTGAAGACTATCCCATTACTGTATTTGACTTTGTGACACAAACACATGAGAAATTTAGTGTAAGAAGCTACCCAAGTGAGTCAACAAGAATGTCAGGTCATGGTTTCGGTGATTATCATCTAATGCATGCATTTGTTAAAGCTGTTGCACTAAATGACCCAACCAAGATTCTTTCTGGGGCAGATGAAACATTGGAAAGTCATAGACTGGTTTTTGTTGCAGAGCAGGCTCGTCTTGAGAACAGGGTCATAACTTTACATTCTGAGAATTGAATTGAGCTCTGCTGTAGATCACTAGCAACTTGGTGAATATCACTGTATTCAAACTTTGCCCAGCTTAATAAGATTTTAAAATATTTGGTCAATACTGATATAGTAATATTAATTGATGTAATGGTTTTTAATTTATATATTATATACTTTATATCTTTTGCTAGTAATTTATTGACAATTGAGTGAAATGGTGAAAAATATTATTTGCATACTGCCAGGAACACCTTCACAAGAAAAGGGTAGGGGCAAGATTTATCCATAGGGCACTGGAGATCTGACTTTGATGTCATACTATATATAAATCTCTCTCATGATTATTAAGTATTAATGGCATGTCAGGTAATTTAAAAAAAGGAGACAGTCCCCCCAAGTGGGCAACTATGAAATGAGTCTTCCCAAAACACCATTGTTAGGTTGCTTCTGCTATCAATAATTGGTATACTTTCTCAAGTCACTATTTATTAGTAGGGGTTGAGCTTGAGATCTTATGACAACACTTGTATAACATAAAGTATTTTCATGCAGTTCTCTCATGCACAATGTCTAATCAAAAGGCCCACCATGGTTGGGGCAGAGGAAATTTCTTGCTTACAGTGACCAATTGGTTTTCTTGTTTACACTGACCACTCAGTACTGATTACCTCCTAGCATATCTTAGTGATATTCTGGCTGAATGTGGAAGCTCTTTTGATCCGTATGTTAACCAGATTGACACCTCCAATTATCAGGCATGTACATTTGCTAGAAATGCACAAATATCACAAAATCATAGATGTATAGTAGATCAAACTCACAAGTCTATATCATGAGCTTCACTAAAACAGTGCAGTTTGACTCTGTTATATATAATATCAATACCTGAGTCTGCTAATTGACTTCACAAGCTTAGTTAAAAAAGGCAACAACCTTAGCTAACAAATAGAAATATCATTATAATTTAAGTCTTAAGGTTGCATCTCCATGGTAATGGGTAATTGGATCCATCATAATTTAGGGTATTTAGGATTTTCTGCTGGGCAATAGAGTGGAAGATTGAAGAAGATTAATGGAAGATGAAATAGAGTGGGGTAAAGTTGCCGGTTATGCTTCAGACGGGGAAAACCTAATGGTAGGAGCAAATACTTCGTTTTTAACACAAATGAAAGCAAAAGCTCCAGACTTTTACATCCTAAAGTGCTACTGTCACTCTTTTTATCTAGTAGCTAGCCATGCCTGTCAAACACTATCAAAAACAGCCGAAAAACTGATTCATGATGTATATAATTACTTTGCAAATCCTCCTAACCGAAAGAAGAGCCTGGAAGAATTTAAACATTTTGTTGTTGTTGAACCATACATAATCTTAAAGCCATGTCAGATTCGTTGGCTGTCAGTCGCAACATGTGTTTCACGTCTTCTGTATGTGCTTTTTTAAGCAAATGAGTTTAAACTGCATAGACTGTTGCCAGGAGTCAAGCGAGTTCTTCGCATGATATGTTTGCACTTTATGAGACGCTCAGAGGCTCATAGTCTGAAAGATATTAATGTTGAAGATAGAACGAAATGGATTCCACTTAATGACATTTTCCCTGATATTCTTGCAAGTGAAACTATTAAAATCATGCTACCACATGAGAGAGAAAGCTTTCCCGCTGAAGGGATTGGTATAAGGAGGCAGTGCGCCAGGTTCAATCGCGTATTGACATCGATGATCCCATCTTGGCTGCCATTCAAAATATTCATCAGTTGGCAATAATTGAAGGAACAGTAACACTTGATGCTGCAGCATGCTTATTTGCCAATTTATCTATATTGTGTGAAGCAAGCCTACAAACTGTAGATCGACAATGGTGATCTCTACTGGTTGATGATGCTGTACGAAATGGAGGCTGGGAGAAAAAGTCAATTGAAATATTTTGGAAATCGATATCAGAGATAGATACTTACTGCTTGAAGTGACTGCCCTACCCAAGAGTACCGTAGCAGTGGAGAGAATATTTTCAAAAATTAGTAACAATAAAACCAAGCTTTGCAGTGTCCTATCGGTGCGCACAATAGAAGCAATCGTTAGAACAAGCAATTACTTTTCGACGAATTTTGATGTTGATGACAAATTCGTTGGTTTGTACGCTAAGGCAAGAGGTACATACATAAAAGGGTGTAATTGAGAGGAAAGAAGTCCTACTGATGACATAGAAAATTTAAACTGAACTGAAGCTGTAGACTGCCGATACATCTTTATCTACTACTTTGGCAGTCTTTATTTATGGAATTTTCATATAGCTTCTTAGCAGGGCTATAGCCACTTCGCGAAATTAATAAAATGGTTTGGTGGTGCTGCCTTCTCTTGAATGTGCATTTAATATCTCTACTTTACTAAATGCTTTCAGCGCCTCAATATTAGAGCCAGATTTTATAAAATGCTATATCCTGGCAAAATTGTGTTCATTGCAATATTACAGGGTATGGTCTCAAAAGTTCTATTTTGAGGCTCCCTTATTTGAAATTTTGTAATATAGTATTATTAAGAATTTAAAATGAAATGCAATATTACTCCATAGGGGTATAGAAGACAGGGAAAATTAACGAGGAGTAGGTAGCTGTAGGTAAATCCTGAAAAACAAATGTAGGTAAGGCGTAGGTAGAAATCGCCTGCGCAGTAGGTAGGATGAGCTAATCTACCGTGGCAACCCTGGTACTAACTTCGATTTTCGATCTGGCCTAGCTGTAATCGAGAGGCTATACGACTTATATTCTACGTTATTTGTTATGGCTGAGCTACGTGCGCAAGAAATTGTCACAAGTAGAGATGTTGTACCAGAATTGATCCTTAAATCGTTTTTGGCGAGTGGTGTTGCTGAACAACGGTTGATTGTTCAACAGAATCGCCCCCAACCGAAGCTTGACATCATAAGCCATGGGAGGGCGTTTCATCAACAGTGGTATGAGAGAAAGATTGGTTGTGTGGAATTCAAGTAAGGCAAGGTCTGTTTTGCTGGCCGTGCTTACTTTTTAAATCTGGAGTTTCTTCTACATGGACCATAGTAGGCTATGAAAACATGAAAAGTTTCCTCTTAGATACCCAGACCTTTTTTGATGTGAGCTCAGACGGATCACCTCCAGCCATCTCTATTGTTATGAAGCAACCTTTGAGGAAATATGGAAACACACTGAAAGATAAACTAATCATGCAAACCTGTCATGGAGCATCAGTGATGTCTGGCAGTATTTCTAGGCTTCAACGCTTCTTTATGAGGACTACCCTTTTGCTTACTTTTTCCATTGTGCTGCTCATCGATTGAATCTTCTCTTATGTCAGTCAGCTTCATCTATTTTAGTGAAGGTATTTTTTGCAAAGTTCTCTGCTTTTGGCCAGGGATGTGTAGACTGGGGGCGTGATGCCCCCAATATTTTCAAATTTACAAAAAAGCTGGTCAAAAGGCAGCCATGCTAGAAGAGAGTTGGCAACAGTAATTTCTGTGATCTTATTTTTTTTGAGTAACAATAGTTGGTCAGTTGGTCAAAACGCCCCCCCCCCCAACAGAGGGTGTTTGACACATCACCGCTTTTAGCTCATTTACAAGTATGAGCTCTAAAAGAAAGGAGCTCTTTAGGAAACATGGTATTGAGATACCACAGCTTGGAGATACACAATGTTTCAATCATTCACTTACAGTAGGTGTGATTTTTCAAAACTTCTTTACAATCTATAGTTGAAAATCCGCAACCTTGGGATGATTTTACTCTTTCAATGTCAAGTGGATTGTTGCAGCAGCTTAATGGCTTTCTCTGTCATTTCTTAATTGCCCTTTTTAGCAAAATTTTGCAGCAATTATCTATTCTTTACATAGTTTTGAAGAACAGAAAAACAGATCTCAGCTATGGCATTGGAAAGATAGTTTTCTTGACATCCTTGGTGAGTTGAAGTCAAAATAGTCCTATAATGAGTTTTTTGCTTCAGTAGTTCCAGTAGCATGAGGCACAATTATAGAAGACTTTTCTTTGAAGTCATTGATAATGTTTCTGCTGTGTTACAGGAGCAATTTCTTGATTTTAAAGACTTTGCTTTTCTAGATCTAGTCAATCCCCATTGTTTCATTAATTGGAAGAATAGTGTCCCTGCTGAGAAGTTGGAGCTTTGGAAAAGATATATGGTCCTCTTTTTAAACTTTCTTTGCTTGAACAGCAACTTTTGTTTATTCATAGAGATTCTGATTTCCATAAAGCAAGTTCTCAAGAGCTATTAGATTACTTCAACAATCTCAACTTGCAATCATGTTTTTCAGAGGTTTTCAAACTTCTGTTATTAAATGCAACAATTACTATATCTTCCTTATCATTAGAAAGGTCTTTTTCGTGCTTGAACAGAATTAAAACCTATTTGAGAAATAGGATGGAGCAAGAACTCCTTGCATGCTTGTGTTGAATATCTGTGCAAAGAGACATAGTGGAAGAGCTAGAAAATATAAGTCTGTTGCATCCCTTAATTTTAGATAAATTCATAGAAAACCAAGAAGTCTTAATTTTGTGTTCAACTACTCTTACATTTTTCTGATATGCCATAACCTTTCACAATATGACTTTGATGATCACATTCTGTGCCAGATGGATTCTCTTATCTAATTTGAATTATTCTGATAGAAGGAATCCAGTAGAATCTTCAGTAGAACATTTTATAGTTGCTGATCACATTTTCTCTGTGCTTATCATTCAAGGAAGCTCCAATTGCTCCCTTATTTTTTAGGCAAATCAGTAGCTCCTTTTATATACATACTACTTGTCATTAGAATTTTATAGTATGTAGTTTTGGTGAAAACCCCATAGTCTATGCCAAAGCTTCCAAAAAGGGAATGAATAGAATGATCAACAGAGAGGGATATTTGATTATGTTTGTTGATGTTAGATTTGGAAGAGGATAATTTATAGGAATCTTGTAAGAAAGATTGAGGTAAGGCACCCCATAGATTGCTAGTGCCTGGAGGGAATAATTATTTGTGTCAGAAATGTGCCAAGACACTTTTCATTGGAGGGGGAGGGCATTTTGACCATTTGACCAACTACCATGTGACCATTTCTACTGTTACTAAACAAAGAAAAGGTCACAGAAATTGCTGTCATCATCTCTCTTGCAGCATGGCCAACTTTTCACCAATTTTCTTTCATCATTGAAATATAGGGGCATGCTGCCCCCCCCATGCCTCTCATAAGCACATCACTTAACTGTGTTATAGATTTTGAGGATTATATAGAGCAAAATGGGGAGGGTGGGAGTAATTGAAAGCTTCTTGTGTTTCTGGCATGTCTCAATGGATCTGGAACAATACTGCTATTTTCTTGTGAGCTATGTCCTTGGACATGCATAAATCAATGGAAAAGTCAGCAAACAGAGGAACTGCCATTACTTTGTTAGAAGCCAAAGAACTTATTCGGGTTGCTTAGCCCCAATTCCTTCATTGCCTTGGAATTGGTGGGGTTCCTAAATGGAAACTCTAGCAAGAGGCAAACCATTGACGTGGGGCTTGTGTGAACTAATTTGCAATGGTACTTTTTGAATTCCATGCTGCAGCTGATATACTATAGATAGTAATCAGACATACTTGCATTAATGTAACCAAGGAAAATTGGCTGGCTACTCATACTTCTTGAACAGGATTGCATTGCGCATGCGCAATGTATTTTCCAAGACCAATTCGTCAGCTAGCATTGCCACTGAACCAATGCTCTAACCCACTACAGTACTCGGAGGTATAAATGAATTTCTACTAATACCTCATGCTTAATTATAAGCAGGGGCGGATCCAAGGAGGGCTGGGGGTCATGGTCCCCTCCCAAATGGCAACATTTCCTATAGCACACAATGGTGTTAAGAAACTTCCAACATAAAAAGGACAATAAAATGAATCAGATGGCCCCCAAATTCCAGTACTAGACCCTCCCTTGATTTATAAGACATATAGCAAGTTACCAAAAGTATTTCACGACGTATTTCACAAATTCCATGCAACTGAAATGAAAACACAAAAATGTGCTTTGAGCATGGGGAATTACCATTCTCAGGATCATTCCCCAGCATTGTGAAATATGATCCTGAAGGGTACCTGCTCTCTGCAAATGATTTCAGATTGGTTTCAGGCACGTTTAAGGAGCAAGAGAACATAATTTAATATTGAAAATGATATGTTGAAATGCACCTTACAGCTACGACTCTTTTATCACTCATAACGCCAAGGCATGCATCATTCTTTGGAATGTCGCTGCTAGCAGATAAATCTTCAGCTAACAGGAATTTCTTCGAAATTACGGCACATTTGCCGAGCTTTGCTAATTCAGCATTATAGATTACCTCTAACGCGTTGTAGTTCTCTTCTTCACTAAAGTGCATTACTTTTTCCAGTAAGTCCATCATAAGATAATAAAGATTGCGACATGAATGGAATTCTGCGGCCTTTCACATGCTAAGCAACCTACTAAAATCTATCAAATCTACTTTAAGATTGTGCGACAGCACTACAAAGCATCCTTTAGGCATACAGTCGCACAGGAAAACAATGTGATTGGCTTCTTCAATTCATATGCAAATTGTGCGATAGCCGTGCGACAGTGGGTAAGAAGCATCCTGTGCACAGACATCGTACTCTATCTACTTTGTTACCCTGTTGGGCTTCAGTAAAAACTGTGAGGTTTAATAATCCGGAATAAAGATTACAAGCAAGGGATCTCCTCTTTCTGACTAGCTCCTCCACAGAATTGGAAAACGTAAGACACTTCTATATAATTCCCTACCTACTTAAAGCAAACAGAAAAATCCAGCTTAGAGCTCATTGGATGTATTACACATTAGACAAACTTCCCAAATGACTAAAAATATTGTTTTACAGCTAAATGTCGACTGTTGCATCTGCGACCTGTGCGACAGTCTAGATGCGCCCTTGACAGGTTCACATGCATCACGACGCACTATCTCGCACAGCTCCGCAGGGAGCTAGAACGATGACGTAAGAGAATTGCATTTTGGCCCCCTCGTCGAAAGCGTCGGCCTCCCTGTGGACAATTCCTGTCGCTATCCCTGTTGATAAGGTGTGGAACAGACAATTTTCCATAGGGATAAGATCCCTGATCCCCATCACTACTGTTTTTCTACTGCTTGCTTGCAACCAATAAGAAATCTTTCTTGTAGATAGCAATGGGCCTAAAGGTAATACGTGAATGGCGTAAAATGCAAAAATATGAAGTGAATCCATTTTACTGAGGTACAGAAAGTCTCACTACAGAAATATTTGCATAACACTTATTTGAAACGAGAGAAACTATCTAACATAGCGTGCACGGTCTCGTTTGTATGGGCCGTATATGTCAGGCAATATATGTGACATGAGCCATATATGTCAGGAAACGTTACCACCATACGTCGGATTTTGTAAACAAGCAATTGAATTCTGGGATATTTTAACTGCTAAGTCCTTCTTATAATCTAAGAAACGATGGGGGCACAGAACGCTAAGCATAAAAATATCTACAGACCTAAGGAACCAGGACATAAAAACGAAAACATAGCTACGGAGCGTGACGAGAGTATGGATGTTGGTGATATGGAAACAGACCAAAGAAAAATTACAGTTCTTATTGTCGGTGCTGGGATGCGAGGGCAAATATATGCCACATATGCCCGTGACTTCCCAAGGCGGATGCAGGTCGTTGGGGTTGCCGAGCCCATTAGACATCGTCGAGAGTTGATGAGAACTTTATACAAGATTGATGAAAACTATGTTTTTGATGATTGGAAAGATGTAATTGAATTAAATTTATTTCTGTTTCACACCATGGGTGTAGGAAGACCTAAAGTTTGAGGGAGGGAGCTGCAAGTTCTTTCCTCGAAAGATCAAAGAGATCTGAAGAGTAGTCGGAGAAGTAACCCGATATTCCTTCCTCTTTCAGAAACATTGCTGGAAGAAAATTGATTTCCTCCCAACTGTGCATATGTCACTAGCAATATTGCTAGTGTAAGCTAAAACAACTATTGTACTTAGTCCTACCATTTGCTTAATAAACAACTTTAAAGAACTTTGGAATATCAACATTTTGAAACCATATTGAAAGAATATTCATGCCACATTGCTGGATATTTTTGCTCATTGGAATTTGTCCATTTACAGGCTGCAGATATAGAAAAGTTTGCAGATGCTGTTGTTATTGGAACATTAGATCATCTACACAAAGATCCATGCATTGCATTTGCTAATAGAGGATATCATATTCTGCTTGAGAAGCCTATTGCACCAACATTGGAAGAATGTGAAGAGATCACTAATGTCTGCAAAAGAAATGAGATTATTTTTGCAGTTGGGCATGTGTTGAGATACACACCACATAATTTGAAAGTGAAAGAGATATTGGAAAGTGGTAGAATAGGTAAAGAATTCTAATATCTACCACTTTCTAGCTTTATTAAAACACTGAAGCACAGTGGTGAATATTGAAGTATTGTTTGAAAGATGTATTGAAGTACTGAACCAATTTTCTGGTAGCCTGTTTTTTTGTGACCAAGTTTTTGTGAACCAAAAGATATTCAAGTTGTACCAATTTTTTCATCTTTGAGGGTGCTTCATGCTCACACCTCCCTGGATATGCAACCCTGCTTAATCATGCTAGTGTAATATGTCGAAAGATTTTTGTAAGACTCTACTGACTGGTTAGTAGACTGCTGTTGTCTTTATCACAAAAGGAGATATTTGATTGAAATTATCACCACACCACCATGTCCCAACATTTAATAACAATTGTAAGCAAGTAAGACACCTGTGGACAGACCAAATGTTGCCATCATCACAGCCACCAAGAGGGGGCAGGGGGCCAATTGCCATAGGGCCTCATAACAGCCCATGCTTCAAAGTCTGGGGGCCTCATAAAGTACCCCAGCAATACTTTTCCATAATCAATGTCTACACCATGAAAATTGTTTGCTCACTTTATTCACGGGGGCCTTCTCTTTTGCCCCAGAGCCGATGAATCCTCTCAGAAGCCCTGGCTGTCATTGTTCTTTTCAATGTTTTTCATGATAGGCCTGTATTTTATTTCACAGGAGATATTGTTAATATCCAACATTTTGAACCAGTTGGCTGGTATCGTTTTGCACACTCATTTGTAAGGGGGAATTGGAGAAATAAGGAAGAGTCTGGATTTTCTTTATTAACAAAATGCTGCCATGACATTGACCTCATAAATTCATTCATGGGAAAATCAAAGTGCTTGTCTGTATCTTCATTTGGCTCTTTGAATTTGTTCAATAAAAGTGAAAAGCCTGAAGGTGCAGGAGACAGATGTATGAATTGTTCCATTGAGGAAACATGTCCATACTCTGCAAAAAAGATCTACCTTGAACCAACAAAGATGGGTTGTCCAGATTTCTTTTGTCATGTGGTGGCTGAACACCCAACTGCTGAGAACATTGAGGAGCAGCTGAGGACAGGCCCATATGGAAGATGTGTTTATGAATGTGACAATGATGTTATGTCTAATCAAGTTGTGAATATGATCTTTGAAGGTGGGAGGACAGTAACCATGTCAATGATAGCATTTACTAACAAGCTGTGCACCAGACAAACCAAGATATTTGGTACAAAAGGTGAAATGCTCTGCAGTGAAGACTATCCCATTACTGTATTTGACTTTGTGACACAAACACATGAGAAATTTAGTGTAAGAAGCTACCCAAGTGAGTCAACAAGAATGTCAGGTCATGGTTTTCGTGATTATTATCTAATGCACGCATTTGTTAAAGCTGTTGCACTAAATGACCCAACCAAGATTCTTTCTGGGGCAGATGAATCATTGGAAAGCTATAGACTGGTTTTTGGTGCAGAGCAGGCTCGTCTTGAGAACAGGGTCATAACTTTACATTCTGAGAATTGAATTGAGCTCTGCTGTAGATCACTAGCAACTTGGTGTACATCAATGTATTCAAATTTTGCTCAGCTTAATCAGATTTTAAATATTTGGTCAATACTGGTATAGTAATATTAATTAATCTAATGGTTTTGAATTTTATATATTATATACTGTATATCTTTTGCTAATAATTTATTGACAATTGAGTGAAATGGTGAAAAATATTATTTGCATACTGCCAGGGACACCTTCACAAGAAAAGGGCAGGGGCAAGATTTATCCATAGGGCACTGGAGATCTGACTTTGATGTCATACTATATGTAAATCTCTCTCATGATTATTAAGTATTAAGGGCATATGAGGTAATGTAAAAAAAGGAGACAGGCTCCCCAAGTGGGCAACTATGAAATGATTCTTCCAAAAACACCATTGTTGGGTTGCTTCTGCTACCAATAATTGCTATACTTTCTCAAGTCACTATTTATTAGTGGGGGTAGAGCTTGAGAGCTTATGACAACACTTCTGTAACATAAAAAAGTTTCATGCAGTTCTCTCATTTCCAGTGATAATCAAAAGGCCCACCATGGTTGGGGCCACAGGAAGATTTTTAATATAAGATTTTCAGATGGCTTGAAAATGCAATCTTGGGAGTGTTTGTTGTAAACAGAGTATAGAAAGAATACCCAAAGATCTTCTCTCAAAAGGGAAAATCCTGCCAACCCTTGCCCCCATTGGTGGAGGATGGGGACTATGGTCCCCACTGTCCCCATGCTGCAGGCGTCCTTGCATGCTGCAATGTTATTTGCCTATTGGTTCAAGTAACTAAGCTAAGTGTTTTCAACATGAAATGAATGCATAACTTAATACCATGTGACATTAAAGAAATAGAGTTTGAGAATGCAAAAGTAGCATTACTGTTTGTATATCCCTAAGAAGTAACTCAGAGAGGATTAATAATACATGGATTTATTTCTTGCTTACAATGAACAATGGGTTTTCTTGCTTACAATGACCACTCGGTACTTATTACCTCCAAGCATAACTTAGTGAGATTCTGGCTGAATATGGAAGTTCTTCTAATTAGTATGTTAACCAGATTGACACCTCCAAATAACAGGGATGTAAATATGCCAGAAATGCACAAATATCACAAACTCATAGATCTATAGTAGATCAAACTCACAAATCTATATCATGAGCTTCACTAAAACAGTGCAGTTGGACTCTATTACATATAATATCAATACCAGAGTATGCTACTTGAGCCTAACAGCTTAGTTAAAAAAGGCAACAACCTTGGCTATCAAATAGAAATATCATAATAATTTAAGTCTTGAGGTTGCAGCTCCATGGTAACGGATGATGGGATCCATTGATAGAAGGCAGTAACAATAGAAACTGTAGAACTTGATTCTTGGATTCTAGATCTCAAGGTCATCTAATCGTCAGGAAAATCAATGTGTTGCAAGAACCATACAAAGGGAATTCTCTTTGCGTTGGAATTTGCCAAATGATTCTATTTAAAATAAGAAACTAGGAAATTAAATCACTTTGTGTCATCTGGAAACCTGTTTCTCTATCAATATTTCTAACAGGGTTGATAACTATCTTCTAGAGAAGTAAAGAAATAGTGTAGCTATTATGGGAAATTTCAATTAACAAGTGTAGCTATCAGTGAGATACACAAAAAACCTACTTCCTGCGTAATCATAAAATTATCCATAGAATCATATTTCAGGCAAAGCTGCATACATAATTTTCTAAAAGTAGCAATAATTGCCACTACTTCTGAGGTTTTTGTCCCCTTCCCAATAAATGTTGAAAAGTCTGCCATTGACCAGCAACCAAGAAAACAATATTGCACAAATGCCAACAACAAATAGCAGGAAGCCTTTTATGAAATTTTACTCTCAAAACATTAAGTATCTATAGATCTCCTCTATCATTTTGCACATGTCTTTGCTGCACAGAAACCATGCTACAACTATCTTTCATACTATCATTTTGTAGAGACCTTTTTGGATTTATTGCTTTTCTACGGTTAGTCATGGATAATTCTTCATCACTTAGATTACTTCTATCAGTTCCAAACTCATGTGCTGCTCTATACATTCCATTAACATAATAATCACTACCAAAACTTGCAGGAACTTCGCTTGAGCTTCCATGTAACCTCTGTGGTCCAAAACGGGTCCTAAACACCAAATTTTGAATTTCAAGTTTTAATGCTTCTTTTGCTTCACCTTCTTCTATTTTTGATAGCGAGTTTAGAAGGACACTCACAAACAACTCATCCTCTGACTTGATACTAGCTATTTTTTCATCTATTCCAACATTCTGCTTCCTTTGCACTAAGTCCTCAAATCTCTCCTCATATTTGTTTAGGTCCATAACAGAATTTGAAACCCTTTCCATTGTCTTTCTTTTTGTTCCTCGCGATTTTGGTATTACAACTTTTGCAATGTCATCTTAATGAAACATAAAAAATAAGAAACATATAGAAGTGATGAATATATGTAAATGGGTATTCTCATTTTAATGGTCAACACCATACTATATTCTGAGAAATAAATATTTCAGGAACAGAAACTGACCAGCAAACATATTTTTCTTTTCAATCAACCAGAAACATGATGTTTTTCATAATA
>OLMO02000006.1:2384505-2405500 GCA_900291935.2 Cassiopea xamachana | reverse complement strand
GTAATCAGAAAATTAGCCAAAAAAGAAGAGTTCTGAAAATGACTTCTTTTGGCACAAAGTGTTGACCATTAAAATAAGAATACCCAAATGTGGTATTACAGCAAAACATGCTAGAACATTCTATACATATACAATATAAGCAGCAAATTAGCTACTACAATACCAATAAGCGGCAATGTGTTGATTGATTATGAAATAGGCTTCTTTAGTGCAACTGAAATGTTGAATGTAATGTATTCATGTAATGCAACTAAGTATTGACAATGTTGCTTATGGATAGAACAACGTTGAGCCGGAATTCTATCCATCTATATCAATTTTTCCTCTTATCTTAAGCATCAGCACAACTGCACAAACTACTGGTCTCCATTACAAAAAAAACCAAGGTAGAAATTTATATCCATACCACTATCAACATCGTCGAATCTTAGGTCAGTAGGAACAGAGCAACCATCTTCATCAATAGCCAGCGATCCTTTACTTTCTGGCTGCTTTTGTGTCATATGGTCTTGTAAAAACTGTAGGGGAATCCAAAACTGCCATCTACTTGTGAACGGCGTTTTCTTGCTTGAATCATTCTCCCAGGCTATTTTCTTTCTATGTTGAGACCCATAGTAAGTTCTTAAACTGACCATTTTTAGCTGGATATCTTGCATTCCCATGTCCATTGTCTCGCAAATTTCTTCCATGGCCTCTCGACGCTTGTTTTTGCTAAAATATGATTCATGTTTCGTGTCATATAATGAAGGCCGTTCACCCCAAAGCTTTATGAGCTTCTTAATAGCTTCGTCTGTCCACTTTGGCCCGTGCGCGCCACCGTAAGCAGCAATTTTGTTGGACGGGTTGTTTGAAAACGGATTGTGACCATTAATTCCTTCACCATCGTCCATTTTTACTATTGTGGGCTCATTTTCCATTACTTTTACAACCAAATGGGTAAATGTGACTTACTTCGGTTCATACATGAACAACAAACAAGTGGGCCTTTCTTCTCGTTGCACGCAATATCATCAAACATTGTTGTCTAACAGGCGGCAACCATTGTTCAACTTATAGAAATACAACGACTAGAATGGCGTGTAAGTCACGTGATGTGTATTGACTATAGGGAATCAAAATGGTACCAACCCGTTGGCAAGAAAACTGCAAGAAGTCACAGTCGAGAGTGCTTCGTAGTAGTTTTCCTTGCTTTATCGAAATGTCTTCACAAATTTCGAGCATTTATTTAGTAGATCGTGTGACAGCTTCAAACTTGAAGTATTTTGAAATCCTTTTTAGAGGCAATAATGAAATCCTTTTGAGAAACGCAAGTTTATTGTTAAATGATTTGCAAGTACTTGATATTATCTAATGCTTTTTCCATTCATGATGACTTGGTTCATCGTTCCATTAAAGCTTTTTGAATTTATTATCTTGCACTCAGTTCTTCCTTTGTTTATTGTTAATTTGTTTGTACTGCACCATATTTCTACATTCTTAGTTATCATTTTTAGACTTAAAATTGCTTCATCTACTGTTTTCGATGTCACGAATGCAGTTATATGGTCTGCGTATATGTGAATTTCTCCAATTTTTGATACATCTGGCTTGGGTACACGTTCGATACATAAGAATAATGTAAAGCACAACCATAACTCTATGGGCACAACACCGAAAACCAGTAGCAATATCGAATCTCAGCAAAAAACCTGATACTCTTATAATATGCGTGTATCTCATTTTAAAACAAATGAAACTTTTTCTGATTTAAACGTTTTCACTATGTTTCTTATTTATATATAGGAATAGTTTGCTTTTTCTTTTAATATTCCTTTTGAAAGCCTCTTGTTTATGAACACATCTTGGAGCCTGGAAATTTTTCAATTACAATACATTTACTCAAGCACGGCACCACTGGGGGGCTAGGGGCTTCATCCCCCTCCTCACTTTCTGCCAACTAATGATGTTGAAAAGACAAATTTTCTAAAGATAACACTTTCATTGACTTCCCAGCCCCCATTTTTGATCCAGCCCCACATTCTTCTTGGTGGCGCCGTGCCCGTTACTGCAATCTCTCTTCGCTCCGTTGCTACACAGTTGCATCTTGGTTGGCATATGAAAAGAACAGGCCCGTAGACAATGAAGTGCAGGGGGAATTGCCCCCAATAATGCACCGAGATTGTATATAGAAGTGCTCTGTACTGTACTTTTTACTCATATATATGGCATGCAGATGTTCTGATTTTGTTGTTCGACAAACTTTGAACTATTTGTTCAGTTTTGGCATAACCTTGTAAGAATTAGTGTTTGCAGCTTTGTGCTTCAATTCTTGGATTCGCTGGCCCACTGCAAAGATATTGTGTAGGTGACGACCCAATTGTTCAGCAGCATGCCTATCAAAACAGACTATTTTGACTCAGACTTTCTTATCGATTGGGGCAGGTATGTTTAGCATTTAAAATTTCGTTAACTAACAATTACGGGTGACGATTGTTAGATGTGCAAAAGTAACTAAAAGCAGAAAGCAAGCACAGTAGACATAATGACCATGCAAAGCAAATGGGATAGTAAACTAGTGGTGGTTTTTCAATAAAAATAAGGTGCTGAATTTTCCGAACATTTTAGAGGTAGCCGAGCCTTTCCCACATACACGTTTTTTCTAAGAAATAAGCTGATAAGACAATTAGGACTCAGCCAAATAACTTATCTTATTTAAAAAAATGTGTATATAGGCTTAAGTCGATGGCACCTGGAGAGAACTCTACTCCTTGCCCCCTTGCCACCCGCACAACTTTGGATTTCAAAGCATCACACTTTCTTTTACGAAATAGCTAACAAAAGATAATGGCCTAATAACTCAGGTCATTGTCTGTTTATCGCTAGAGGTTTAACGGGGGCCAGCCAATGCGATAGGCTTTGCTCGCTAAAATGCTTTGACACCGCTCACTGTTGGCAGTTTGGTAGCAATAGTCCCCTAGCATTTTTTCTCTGGCGCCACCCTGCATTGCCCTAATGCCCCAATAGGGAAAAAAGTTTTGAGCCTCGGCTGAGGACAATTTTGTGGTAGTTTAAGAGCAGTAGTGTGCTGGACGGGGACAGGGACACGTGACTTTCTTGAGAAAATTGCTTATAGAAACATAAGTTTATCAACATATCTTGGGTGTGATATTTCTTGTTCTGAACAGATATCACCTGGGTGCTATTTTTGTCGAAAATGAAAGTGCCCCTAATATAAGATGGTCTTTCAGAACGCCTGGTAGATGGCAACGCCCTTAGTCTCTTACTTTGATACACAATCAGAGAAAAACCAGACAGTCAAGATGTGAACATAGAAGATTTATATACTACAGTTAGACTTTAGCTACAAACTCCACAGCAATAAACTGGAAGAAGGTTCAACGTTCCTTTTTAGAGAAGGTTCTCTTGCATCTATGTGCACCCTTCTAAGGAGGAGATTGCCTTCACATAACCGTCACCGAGGTATTTCTCGTAGGGCATCTTTGCAATTGGTGTTCTATCTAGTCCTATAGCTCTCTTGGAGAAGACCTTTCCGTCAAAAATACTGAATAATGACCCTGGTCCAAAACGTGCTGCAGCTCTCTCCATAAGTGTCTGATAGTGTACAATTTCTCTCAATGTTGCATTCTTTCGTGTTAGGACTCCATGTGCAGGGGCTCCAGCAAATCTACATTTCAAATAATCCTTTGGCTCTGAAGAACAATGGAAAATTTGTCAGAATATGATATAACGTGAAGAGTTAAAAAGCACAGCATAAAATATACAGGCACACAAATTAATTTTTTGTCATTAGGGAGTGTCCGCTTCATCCAACGTCTCAAAGGCTCCTTTCATTATGTCTATGGCAGTTCAGTTTTGCCTCACCCATCTCGTTCCGAATCAAACTTACATAAAAAGCTACTGAATATTGAGGTGATGATGGACATTTGCTACAAACGACGATTAGTAGTTTCCCCTAAAGCCCTCATTCCAGTGACGTAACTGGCTCTGCGTAGCTGAAGAGGGAGTTTTGGATGGCAAATTTTCCCAAGGGGGGTAGAAACCATAAAAGTTCAAAGCCTACTCTTTGGCACCGAATAGTAGGGCTATAATAAGGGAGCAGCCGTGGCCTAGCGGTAATGTATTCGACTCAGACCAACATGGCCCTGGGTTCGAGGCCCAACGCAGGCCATCGGTGACGTCAGGGGTCCTAAATGCTGGTACCAGAACTAAAGTCCTTCCAGAGGCACCCTCCAAGCCCCAAGGAATTGGGGGAAACTGAGGTAAAATCGAGAAAAAAGGTAGGGTGTATTAAGGAGGGGGTTGTATTTTTGCTAGAAAATATAAATTGGGGGTTGTTAATAGTTGAGGGGTCAATGTTTAATAGACAGCATGGGGACCCAAACATATCAAAATTATTGCAATTAATTGTTAACTTTGCATAAGTTTAAAGTATCTGGTTTGTTTTGATTTCCTTAGTTGCTAATATTGACTGGCTTTCACAGAGCCAAAGTATTTTAGTTGCTTATTCTTTTAAAACTTTGAATTCTTTAGGTTAGTAGAATGGGGGGGTTGGATTTTTTCAAAACTGTTTAGCTTGGGGGTATTTAAAAAATGGAAATGGCTGATGAAATTTTCAAAAATCTGCAATTAGGGAATCCTACTATTTGGTGCTACAGAGTGTACTACTTATTTTTACACTACCTGCTACTGTGTTATCTGGACAAAGTAGCTTGTACTTTCTTTGTTCCGCTTGACTCAGTGAGGTGAGTATTGATTGTTTGATAAAGGCGACGTCTCCACGATCATCTTTCATGCACTGAAATGCTCCTTCGTAGCCATAGTATGGCTCTCTAGAATTCCTTGCACATTTGTCCAGTCCTTCCCCTATGCAAAGCTGGCAGAGCTTTTTGACATCATGCAGTCCCTTGTTGTACTTTACGTTCGATGCACCTAGTAGCATGAAATCAACAGAATGTGGTCATTTTCAATACGCCAACATTTATATAACAATGATGAATGTTTCCTCTCATGTTTAGTATACTTCGAAGTCATGCACGAGCGGATAATTCAGCATGGAATTGGTTAATTTATTTATATACAAAGAATATCAACTATATTCAAGATTTAACGGGTCTCCATTGAGATCCGGAATTAAACGCATAGCTAACTGAGCGAACAACGAATAATCAATAGAGCACTACCATCTACGAGTTTAAATAACTGAATACAGGAAATATGTCATAGAACTAGTCAATTACAATTAAGAAAAGCAGGGAAGGTTTGTATGAGAAAATATAGAGAAAACTATAAGTCAAAGGCAAAAAAGTTAATATTGAGAATGAATTAGAGCGAGGCTTAAACGTCAATAGACGTCAAACGAGGCCATAAATAGTTAGTCATAGTTACTCATTAGCTTAAGAGCAAAGTGCAAGCTAAGATCAAAAGAGTGAAATATGTGACGACGTACCGGAAAGAAAATACCAATATAAATGACAGTAGAAGTACTATCGTAAAAACTCAATAACAAAAATATCCTTAAAAGTGCGTATCGTGACATTTAGAAACAAACTTTTCGAGGAGATAAAGGACATAGGAGGAATTACAAAAACAGCCCTCCTTAGTTTGAAGGCCACTTTTACAAATAAAACAGGACACTAGCAGAATGATATTGTTCCTTTCACCCATAGAAATACTAAGAATAGAATGCGCGGTCTATCGTTCTCGCAGTCACTGGATAGTTAATCTATGTTAGAGGCAAGATGGCAGCCCAGTGAGGGCAAGAACGCGGATCACACCGAAGTGTCTTTTTGATAAATCCATGGCATTGCGATATGATATTGCTCTCCATAGCAACTGTATCTATTGCATAGCAATGAATATGCGGTCTTGTGCGTCTTCTCCATGCTTGGGTAGAAGTAGACAGGATAAGTAGAAACAAGAAACAGTTTTTATTATCATTAATCGTGTGAAATGAAATAAGTAGAGTAGTGCAGTTGCATTTATGTTTATTTTGGTTGAGACTAGTTAAAGGATGGACACAGAATTTTCAGAAAAGCAGATTTTAAAACGAAGGGTAAATCAATATCTTTGTTGGGGGAAAAGGAGTCAGGATGTATGATGATAATATGATAATAAATGTGGATAGAGTGGCAAGGTATGAAAGTAAACAGTTGAATTTAATTAAATATGTCATTTGAGCTGCATGAGAGTTGTGAGAGGATGTCTGAGGATAAATTGAGAAAGCAATTGAGAATATTGAGTGCAAAACCGAAAGGAAAGCAGAAGGAACTGGAGACGACGTGTTTAGATACGTGCGCTCAAAAGAAGAACAGGAAAGGAAACGAATGATGTCTTCATCTCTATTCTGGAAGAGTCAGGAAGAGAACCAACAAATATCAGATACATCAAGGTATGGAATTCAAAAATAAACATTTTCAAAATTATTAAAAGATGAGAGAATAAATTGATATGGGGCAATAAACGATACAAAGCTTGCAATAGTTGATTGGTTTAATAGAACATTTAAAAATAAAATGTATAGATATTTTACGGCTAATAATACGTTTAGATATTTAGATGTGTTGCAAGATCTTGTTGGTTCATATAATAGCACGTATCATAGATAGAACTGTTTTTAAGGTTGGTGATTATGTGCAAATAAGTAGAAAGAAACGTATTTTTCAGAAATGGCTTCTCAGTTTTTCTTTATTAAGGCTTGTGCAAACGATCTAACATTTGGTCTAACATCTGATCTGACATCATATCAAGCGTTATGTTAGATCTTTTGCACACTCTGTCAGGGTACCTAATGTAACTTGTGTTTTTACATGGGCCAAGGCTATCGCATGTGTTGCAGGTTCGATTCACGTATCAATGCTTCACTTGAATATAACTTTAATAATGACAGAATTGAACTATAGTGCAACTGCAAACGATACCTGCGAACAACAAATCTTGAGGTGCACCTCAATTGTACGCCAACCTTCAACGTTGGCGTACACATGAGGAGCTACTGGCATATCTCCGGCGTGAGTTTTACACGGAACACACCCTGGCTTGGCTGACATCAACAAAATTGTCATAGTGAAAGTTAGATCAAATGTTAGACCAAATGTTTGGTCGTTTGCACAAGGTTTAATGTAGGGAAAGGTCCTGTTACCAGAGAGGTATGGGTGCTCATTGGGCCTAAATACACTACAGGCTTAAACTTGAATGCCTACCGATGTTCTAACAGTTAAGCGAACTAGCACCTCAGTACATAGTGTACAGCCTGGTTCACACTTGTGAAGTAAGAGCTGAAGCAAGCGAAGTAAGCATGCGCAGTCAGAGCATTCTGACATCAACTGCAATGTGAAGCAAGACGTAAAGCAAGACGTTCAAACTTGCGCAAGCAAATCAAGTTGACTTCAAACAAACCGCACATAAAGAACAAAGAAAGGGGAAAGATAGGCCTAAGTAGGAGTCGTTCTAGGATATTTGTTGCCAAACAGGGAATTTCTAGTGACTGAAAGTTAAATTTTTCCAGTTCCGTTTCACCAAAAAGCTGTTAATCTTCTTTCATACCCACATTTGTTTCTTGAATTTTGAAAGCTGCTTGTGCTCAAAATGCTGTCAAGCAAATTCACGCTTTAGGCCTCATCTGCTGACAAAACAAGCGACCACGAAGTCCAAAAGATTTTCTATACAGGTACACTTAAGTGCCAATGCCCTTCAGAATTTATTTCGTATTTTCTTAGCCGATTCGATGTGTTTCTTTAGAACTACGCGTTTTCCACTTTTTCGGTTTTGATAGAAATGCTCCCCTTGCACTGTATTCCAAACAAAAACATTTTTCAACTTTTCAACGGACCGCAAGGGCGAATCCGATAAATTTTTACCCATTTTCACATGTATCTAAGCAAGAGGAAACGGGGCCTTACTTCAATTCTGAAAAACAGAAATGGAAAAACGAAAGTTGTGGTTTTTATTAGTCAGAATATCTGTGCATGGGGGAGGATGCGTTCCAACAGCCTCTCTATGTCTCAGTTCTACCATGCTACATTTATAGTATTACACTGTTCTCCCCATGAATATTCATTCTCTTTATTTAAAGAGGACCTTGCGCATGCTGCGCACAACGTTCACACTACAAAATTTGTGAAGTAACAGTGAAGCAAGGGTGAAGCAGACGCAGAGATGAAGTAAGGTTATCAATTTTTTTGATATCCTTGCTCAACGCATGCGTCATGCTTCACTCTTGCTTCACGGCTGTTCACACGCGGCTTGCTTCTGCTTCTGCGTCTGAATCTGCTCCTCCGTCTGCTTCTGCTTTACAAGTGCGAGCAAGGCTTATTTATCTTTCTATTCCCAATAACTTAAAATGGTGAGATGCTGATGCAAAAGAATTTAGATTATTGTGGTTAAGCATAGCTAACTGCGTCAGGTGCCCTACTGATAGTGAGAATTGACTATCAGTTCACACCCCATATACAAGTTGTAATGCGTTATAGTTTGTGAAAACTATATCTAGTGTATTTTTTTGGGAAAAGCTCTCACCTTCTGATTAAAGATTGACACATCAAATTAACCGCCATTAACTAATTGCATGTAACGTTACTGCGCTAGAAATGGGAAAAATTTTTTAAATACTTGCTCTTCGTTTCGAAACCATCACTATAAATTGAAGTAATGTTATCAGCATTGTAAAGGAATTAATTCCCAGTGGCACCCATAAGCGGGAAACACTATACACCAGGCCCGTGAATTCCTACACTCCCAATCAATTGATGTATGAAAATAGCAAAGGTATGTGCCAGTCTTGTCGACATTTTCCTCCTCTTCTGTTCTTTCTCTGTAAACGCTCCTACATAGGTTATGTTTGAAACCCAAGGAACATGCCCTCTTTTGGGATGGTGAGTTTGATTAACATTTGATTAGATGTAAGCCTAATCTCATCAGAGACATAATTGGGCGCGCGCCCACAGCGCTCAAGAGCAGAAGAGTTTTACAAGTTAGCGCTTGAGAGTAGAAGCTGGTTCTATTTTCAAACACGATGTTCTGGTGCGAGCGAACATGAAACTGACCGCTGCGACTATGATCACTTCTCGTGTATATTTGCGTACTATTGAGCACTTTGTGCGTGCGATCAAAAATGTCCCTGATAAGATTATGCTTTAGTCTTTGAGAAGACTGCACTTGAAAGGGTGAACAAAAAATCCCACCGATTAGAAGCACGCCGCTGTGGAGCCTCCTCCGTCCAAAAACCGAGATCACCGAGAATCTCAAGCGATATTTTCGCCGATGACAGCCGATTGAACAAACTTTCCCTTTCCAAACTTACCAGCTGTAAACACATTAGGCCTCATGTAGAAGTCAATGTTGGGTAGGCATGGCAGCATTTTGTGCAAGATGTAAAGTCTTATGCTAGTATTTGGCAGCAGTTGAGTGACCACAATGTTTATTGCTGATTTTGCTTACAATTCTGTGGCCGCCTTTGCGTAAATTTGCTGTCTATAAAAAGAATATTCTCTTTTCTCAAAGCTGTTTATTTTAATTACTATAGATTCTATCCTTTTTTGAAGTCGAAATCATGCTTCCTAACAAACACATAGCAAGTAAAGCTCCTCTGCAAATCATCTGCATCTAGGTGAAATTCTGAAAGGGCCCCCCTTTCTTATCATAAGAATGTAATGTATTTATACACGAAAAAATGGCCCTTCAGCAATTAAAATATTACAAATGCATATATACACTTTAAATAATATAGTAAGAAATAACATTAACAGGCATAATGGCGAGTAATACTATTACTGCTGCTCTTCCAGGGGGTCGTGTTTTCAGTTATTATTCTTCATCAGCCAATAGATGTGTTTTTAATTTCTTTTTGAAGCACTTGAGAGTTGAGCGTATATCAACAGGCATATCGTTCCATAATTTTAAAACCGAGTATTTTAAGCCATTTTTTGCACGTTCTTTATTTAGTCTTGGGATTTGAAAATCATAACAATTCCTTGTTTCATATTTTGAGTGGACTGATCATAACCCAAAAGAATTTAGTTCATTAGCAGGCTATTACCAGAAACCCTAGAATTTTAGAAGCTTTTGGAACTAAAAGTAAAGAGCTAAGAGACATGAGACAAATAACACATTGAAAAAGTTACCTGGTTAAACGAAAAGCTGAACGAAAACAATGTGAACATGAAATTGCTCTAGAATTTCAATCTATTAGCATTTTGTTTGCAATACTGCTAATGGTTTACTATATCCATGTTTTGTTTTTGTGTTCACTGCAATTTAGTTCGTTAATTACAGAAACATTTGAGAAGCTTTTTTGAACTAAAATGGGATCGAAAGTTAAAAACTTTTAGTACTAAACAAACTTAGTTTATTTTTCTACTTAAATGTTTTTTATAAGAAAAACGTTTAAAAGGAAATGAGGCTCAAATCTTCAATATCTTAAGAAAATCTTAAGAAAATCACGAGGCTCAATTTCCAAAATTAAGCTTTTTTATTGGCCAAAAATCGATATTTCCTCATTATTACATTCAAAATGTTAAAGATAGACTTCAAATTAAAGTGCGCCACCTCATTATTGCATTCAAAATGTTAAAGATAGACTTCAAATTCAAGTGCGCCACCTCATTATTGCATTCAAAATGTTAAAGATAGACTTCAAATTCAAGTGTACCATGTTAGTAAGGAATGTTTAACCCATTGTAGCCAATTCTACTTCAGGAAAAGATAAGAAAAATGTAGGAAAATCTCAGGCTCAATTTCGGGAAAAGCTACGAAAATTGAGGCTCAGGCAAAATTATGGTTTTCGGTTTTCTTAAACAACAACGTGTATCCAAAGTGGCATATCACCGTTTTCCAAACAGGAATACAAGTGACCTCGCATTGCGCAATGGTTATAGCAAAACTTGATTTTTAATCTCCAAGAAACAAAAGCTGTGAAAATGCGGGACTCCGACTTGCCTGGTTTGCATACTCGGCTGTGATCATGTTGTCGTTGGGTAGATGAGGAGGATACTCCGCAGCGGTGTACTTCTAATCGGTGGGATTTCGTGTTCACCATTTCAAAGCACCCTTCACAAAAGATCAAAGATGTGCACGCAGCACATCAAAAGCATAATCCATATATGGGTATTACTAGGAAAAGCACACCCAGTGTTAATTTATATTAGCACGAAACAAGTTAGGACAGAATATTTTCGAGCCATCTACACATCTTACGATTCCCAAAGAGGTACCAGTATACAGCCATGACGCTGGATTTGGCAAATTGGATGAAGAAGCTTCCATCACACTTGCATGATGTACCAATCACGCAATTGTCGATACCAGGATCACATGATTCTGGTACATATTATTTGAATAATGCTTCAAAGATTGCACCAGGAGAGGGGAAAGTAATCAAAGACTTGGCATGCATATTTGGTAGCGTTGTTAAGAAGATCATTGGTAATTGGTCAGTCACTCAAGATTTGCACGTCTATGACCAGTTACTGGAAGGTGTCAGGTATATTGATTTCCGTGTGGCATTTTTAGAATCGGAAAAGAACTTTCTTGTTGTGCATGGTCTGTATGGCTCACTATATTCAGATATCTTTGAGGAAGTCAAGAAATTTCTAAATGAGCACCCTAAGGAGTTTCTAATCCTAGACTTTAATCAGTTCTATGATTTTCAAGCCGAACAGCACAAGGAATTCATGAATATGATTGAAGAGAGCTTCCACGGTATTCTCTATGCTTCAAGTGCAAAAGGTATAAATTGTTCTCTTAACGATATCTGGGATAGCGGTGCGAATATCATAGCACTCTACAAAGATGATGCTAGCACAAAAGAGAATCCACTATTTTGGCCTCATCATAATATCTCCTCTACATGGCCCAACACAAGCAAAGCTGATATACTGATTGATAAGCTGAACAAGCAATTTGACGCCTTAAAAGAAGGTTGTTTGAATGTCTTCCAAGCAGTTTTGTCGCCTACAACGTCCACAATCGCCATGCATTTACGTGGCAGCTTGAAGGATACATTGGCGAAGAAATGCAACCAAGAGGTCAGCAGCTGGCTACAAGATTTGGATAGAGAAAAAAGGAAGAAGCTAAATATAGTAATATGTGATTTCATTGAAATTGAAGAATGTGCTTCTAAAGTAGTTGCTTTGAACTATGCAGATGGCTCGGCATCTGACGAGTAATTTGAAAAGGAACTCTTCATGTTACATTTTGATCTTGCAACATACTCATATACAAGGACGGTGCTACCGGGATGAAGTGTGTGGCCTCCCTCACGGACCATAGATTATCCAGTTACTCGACAGATCGGCAGATGTGCGTTTTCCAGCTGCTGCCCCATAGACTCTGCTAATGTCATAGCTCATTAACATCAGTATGGAATTTCATACTCGGTAACCTACTCTATAACTCTTTTGTATATCCATGCACAAGGTCAATCAAGTTAATGATTAGCTGTCGCTTGATGATCAGTGAGAATTCTGAAGCATGAAGCATTTTTGTGAGGTATTCTCATTTTTGTATCTCACAAATATAATAAATATTCTTTTCATTGTATTTAAGCATTATTATCGTTAGCTCTTGCTGTATTGCTGTATGTGATTGCGTGGGGCTTGCTTGGCGCATTTCAGTTTATTTTCAAGCATTCCCTACGCTTTGTAAAATTATTTGAACTTGATAGCTCCAATCAGAGAATTTGTTGTTGTCTTTTTTATCTT
Organism: Cassiopea xamachana; assembly: GCA_900291935.2. Taxonomy (NCBI): domain Eukaryota; kingdom Metazoa; phylum Cnidaria; class Scyphozoa; order Rhizostomeae; family Cassiopeidae; genus Cassiopea; species Cassiopea xamachana. The sequence continues at coordinate 2,392,805 of OLMO02000006.1, read as the reverse complement.
TTCTCCTATAACCCATCATATTCGACAGAGGAAATTCACATTTTTGAGGTGAGAAAATTGGAAGTTCGTACAGCATTCTCGTCGGCTTCATTCATTAGATTTTTTTCAGGGTTGCCAAACCCATTTGGCCAGTGGAGGCCAGATTCAATTCCACAAGGGGCCAAATTACAGTCCCGTGTAGCCAAATTTTTATAAATACAATAACCTTTGTATTAGAACAAAAGATTCATTGTTAAAACAACAATTAAAGTTATTATTTCAAAATGTAAATGTTCTGCATAATGCTTGATAAAATTTAATGAAATGACGATCTGTTTACATGCGACTGCCAGATCAGAAGTTTTGGTGAAAATCTTCATATCATGCTAAATCACATAGTACAGTGGTGATTTCTGGGGGACTCAGGGTAGCAGACTCACCCTCCTATGCAAGGCATCCTTTAAGAAAATTTTTCTACTGGGCCACGCTTATATGAGGGTCTCATTTCATTGATAACCTAAGCACAGGCCTGTAGATAGCTGAACTTGGTCGGGTAAGGAGAGATCCATTATCAATGGAGAAGGAGGATGGGAGCTGGGGGCTTGCCCCCAGAAATTTTTTTGAGTCAACGCCCTGCAAAAGATAGGAAAACGCCTTTCTATAGATATAGTGCCTTTGTTTCATCATTGAAATTCATGCTGAGGAAAAGAAGCAAATCTCTCAATCTGGTTCGTTTCTACAAATTTTGTGAATATTTAAAATGGTGGTTCTTAACGCTGTTGGAAATAGTGAATACCATAAGTTCAATATATGCATCCATCAAAACCCTTTGCTTCGTAGTTGGAAAAATGAAATGTGGCTTATTTCTTCAAACTCGAAAGATATATATATATATATATATATATATATATATATATACATATATATATATATATATATATATATATATATATATATATATATATATATATATATATATATATATATATAGTTATATGCTCTATTAGTGCACAAACTGGGCAAACAGAGCGTGACATCGCCACTCCTACCAGTATGGTGAACCATCCCGCCAAGCCCCTAAAACTGACTCACTGAGCCCCCTTGGGCTCGATAGAACCCAGATTAAGAGCAACTGATTTAGAATGAACATGGAAAAGCTACCCCAACTTTTCCTTTTCGTTGTTCAATGCATTTATAGACTGACTTGTAACTATTTATGCTTTGAGGAGAAAAAAGAAGTGTCTCACACTACTGGACCAAAAACATTAAACTTTGCATCAATACTGGATCAGGAAAATGAACCATTGGGTCAATGGCCCAGTAGTTAAATGTTAAAAGATGCCCTGCCCCCTTGTTAAAAGTGATGCTCATTTTGGCGGTGTAGCACCCTGAATTTGTTGCATTCAGCTTGCTTATAAAATGCACCAACCTTGCAGTTCAAAGTATTTTGCATTGCAATTGTTCATTACATTATGTGATGTATAAATTTCCAATTATCTTGAAAACATTTGGATGATTGCAGCAAAGATGCACCGCCTTATGACGCTAAATCCAGAGCCCCTCTTGCTAGCGTTATTCTAAATCACGAATCAGATGTCAAAACAGAAATTTTTCAAAATTACGTTGATTTAGTTATGAACCTCTGTTGTGACGATAGTATTTATAACAATATTTCAAGTAGGCCAAAATTTAACCAAATTTCCTGTGCAGGCCAAACCAGTTTTTCAGTGGCCAAACACCGTTCAATTAGGCCAGATTTCAGAAATCTGACCTCCAGTTAGGCCAAATGGCAATCCTGATTTGTTTATCAATTAACCAGAGATGCTATTACTTCCTTCATTTGAGAGCAGTTTCGAAAGCCACTTTTCCTCTTTCGACTTAATAGGCATTGCAAATTATGAGTCATCAAAGTAACATTCATGAACCACAACGAGTCCCTTATAATGTTAATGAACTAGCAGACTGTTCAACCTGTCGCAGTTGGAGCAGGGAAGTCCCTTCTTTTTCTTTAGGTACTGCTGGTGATTGACACAAACTGCTTTCACGAAAAAGCGCTGGGGATAGTTTCCAAAACAAAAGCAAACAATTTACTCTACGCACATCCAGAGTGCTGGTTGGTAGAAATATTTAGAACGGATGCTGGATCTACAAGCTAGCATGTTAGAAATACAGAAAATCCCGCATATACGAACCTACAAAAAATAAGCACCTACAGGCTGTTTCTCCTGACTTATGCAATATCTAAATAAGACCCTCTTTCCGTCTGTTAAAACTCAGGTTCTCATTGCAGAAGAGTCACATTCAATGAGCTACAAGATGAGATAAAGATGTCTAAAACTTGCAAAAGAAAAGCTCACTGAAAACGTTGGAAAAAGTCATGGCAATGATAACCAGCTAATTCTGTTACACCAAATAATGCTCCATGCCAGTGATGTGCTGATGGGGAGCATGGGGGTGTTACGCCCCCAATATTTTCAAATTTGCAAGACACTTTAGTAACAATAGTTGGTCATTTGGTCAGAACGCCCCTCCCTAACAGAAGGTGTCTGGGCACATCACTGCTCCATGCCATACATTTGATCAAACAATTAACATTTTTACTAGTAGTGGAATCCTTGCAATTCCCTAACCATAGAAAATCTGGATGCCAATGTAAATGAAAATTTCTGGCAATAACTGAAAACTATGAGTGGTAAACATTCCTCGAGTAACGAGCAACAAAAACTGGGAAAAGTTTTGAGTATGTGCGGGGCTTCCATGCGAGATAAAAGCCAAACTTTACTTGTCAATGATATTTCGTTTCCATGCTACCAAGCCTAGCTGTGACTGTCCTACAATATATATTTGCGATATTCGTGTGGAGAGCTAGCTAATACTAGGTTTACACTATAGATTTTTGTCTATAGATTCAAAAAGTCATCGACAAAAAGGAAGAAGTCGGGTAGACACTTGTTTATAGAAACTAGTGTTGGAAAACTATTTGCGCGCTATACCTGATGAATTAAACTTGGAAAAAGATATGCTTGAAACATTTATCCATGCTTAGATATTGAAAAATAAGGAAACAGACCAACGAAAATGAAATTCTATCGATCTATCGAGAAAAATCTACGAGAAGTAGAACACGTTCTACTTCATCGACAAGTGAGTCATCGACTTTCTTCGAACGCGGCGTCTTTGTTTGCACTTGCCGACATTCTTCGTTTTGTCGATGACTTTCCGAATCTATAGACGAAAATCTACAGTGTGAACCCAGCATAAAGGTTCTATTTTACAATACACGTTTTTTTTATAAGAAAACCATTATTTTTGCCTGAGCCTCAATTTTCTTAACATTTCTCGAAATTGAGCCTGAGATTTTCTTAAATTTTTCTTAACTTTTCTGAAATAAACTGACTAAAATGGTTTACGCTTTCGTTATTAATATTATATACTTGAATTTGAATTCCATCTTTAACACTTTGCATGCAATAATGACGAAATTTAGATTTTGTGCCAATAAAAAGACTAAATTTTTGAAATTGAGCCTCGTGATTTTCTTAAGACTTTCCTTAAATTTTAACCATTTGAGCCTCATTTCTTATAAACTTTTTTCTTATAAAAAATACGTGCAGCATGTACATTATACTCTACTTTATGTTTGGTGTAAATTTAATGTTGATTCAAATAGAAATTTTTGAGAACGGCTTCGTCAAAATTATATTTATATCAAGAAACGTAAAAAAGATTGGACACCTTTGCTCATTGGTTATTACCTTTTTCATTAATTGTGTAATGCATAAAAAGACTGTCACAAGAGACGGATAGGAAAGTGCACGTCTAATTTATTTGGGGCCTGGAATTCAATCCATGGTGAAAAGATGGCATTAAAAGTATACCTGGAGCACAGCTTGCACTGAAGAAGTCCGCAACTGAAGCATACTGGTCTCCACCAATGCATGGCATCACTTTAGAGTTGAGCAAAATCCCAACTGGTAGAATCCAGCCGGAAGACTTCTGCACACCCGTGTGACAAGATCTTGCGCCCTAGGATGAAAATGTCCATGTCCAGTGGCTGAATATGAGCCCTAGTTAGGCAAAGTAATTCTTCAACATCGAATTCAACTTCGTCAATTTTCAAAATTTGAAAGACGAATGTTGCTATGTTTCTTGTTCTTTGCAGGGTCGTAGGAAGCATTACAAAGGTGGGAGGTACATGGATTGAGGGGTACCTTGGGAGTGTTTCTTGACGTTAGATTTAGGCAGTTTGTCTGGGGATAAAAATTATTGAAGACGTGTATTTTGCTATTTATTTTTTGCATCTTCAAAGCTTTCAGGGAGAGCAACCAAGATATATGAAAAGGGGCACTTTGCCAAAGTCCAGGGATGTGCCAACTGGGGTTGTGGGGGTATCATGTCCCTCAATATTTTCAAATTTGCAAGAAAGTTGGTCAAAAGGCAGCCATGCTGCAAGAGAGTAGGCAACAGTATTTTCTGTGACCCTTTTTTAAGTAACAATAGTTGGTCAATTGGTCAAAATGCCCCCAACAGGTGTCTCAGCACATCACTGCCCGAGTTTTTGAAAAGTAGGAGGCACGTAACCCCCCTCGTTCTTACTCCTGTGCATACATGTGTTGTTTATATGCAACACAAACTCTACAACTTTGAGAAATAAGTGAAAGAAATATTAAGAGCAACCAACCTTGAGGGTAGCAAAGGTAAGAGTGCTTGAAGCTTTAACAACAGCAACTGCAAAGTACTTCGTTCCACCAGCAGCGAGAGATTTCAATCGCTCAGACATGATCACTTTCAGTCCATATTTCTTCCCTTAATAAATGGTTAAATTTTACATGCAAGGTTAACAAGTTCGACGCTACTGCAGAAAATTTACAATGTATCACCTACTATTTATTAGTTGGAAAGGACAGAGAAACATCATCCTTCGGACAGTACATGTAGCGCAAATAACACGCTATCAAAATTTAAGACTGCGGAAACTAATTTGAAAAACAGGGGAGTCCCGAATTAGAGGGTATGTGGGGTTGCTTTGTGATCATCGCTTTTTAGAAAATCGATTATCGTGTACCAGTAATTCTGGGACGTTTAGTAGCTTGTCAGTAAATTTTTGTTGCTACACCCACCTCCACTCAAAGGTCTTTGGGCATGCCACTCAAGAGAACCCTTAGGTTAATCAACAGAAAGTCAAGTTATATTCATTTTCTATGAATATTAAGATGCTCAAGCTATTTCACCTGCATCAAAGATAGAGCCACCATCAAAAGAAGATATATCAGCCAGTCCAGATGCAATCTTCTTGTAGCAGTCTACTTCACCAAGGCCCAGAAGGCATTTAAGTTTACCAGAGTAAGCGTTGGAGATCATCTTGCATTTGTTGAATGCTTCCGTGCTCTGAGCACACCAAACTGGTGCTTTCATGTTGCCTATCGAAGGCAGATCAAAAATAAATGATATTCAATATGCTAAAGAAATGCAGAAAATTTAATATGAAAGCATTTGAATCTTACAGCTATCTGTAAGGATGAAGAATTTTACTGGAGAGAGAATTGGTTAAGAAAAAATCTAAGCTGAGCAACTTTCCTAATCCACTTTATGATCGTCTTTTTCTCGACGTATCAAGAAAACTACGCTGGATCAGCTTGACAATTCCAACTTTTAAAGCAAAGATGTTTTATGATGCTGTGGTTTACATTTGAAATTGTCTGCTCCTCTTTAAATAGCTGTCTAGAATGTAGCTAAAGCAATGGCAAAAAGAATTAAATATTCAGTAAGAGTTTACCTTCAACACGGGGGCCGAGGAAGACCATAGCAGCTAGAAGCATCAGAGATAGTCTGGCTTCCATTTTCTGTACCTTCAGCTATGCACGATCTTCTTTCTCAATGTGAAACCTTGACTTTCAGCTTCGCTTGTCACGAAGAAGATGTCGAATGATTTTCTTGTGATGTTTCTCACTTTATAAAGCCGTTGCGCCATCTGATACTTTAACAACTAGTACCATTTGAAAGCCACAAATTGATCCGGAAGCTTTTCTGTTCTATTTATCAAGTTTCATCCTTTTCACACAAATTACATAAAGTACTAGGGACAGGGGCACAGTACACTCTCTTTATTCGCATACCGAATTTTTGCCATGCTGTAATGTTCTTACATGTCTTTGACTCTCAAGTTATAAATACAGTATTGGGTGACAAAGGATTTCAATTTGTCTGAAAATTAAGCGAAAAGTCAGTTCTATGTTCATATGCTAGCTCATAGTAGAATCAAATCAAGAATAAAACAGGACAATCAAGTTGGTTTCTACAGTATAAAACTGTCTAATGCTCCCGTTGAGAATTATTAACTATACAAATCTATACAAATCTATACAAATCTATACAAATCTATACAAATCTATACAATCTTTGTATATACAAAATTCCTTTTCGGCCCTATTACAGTAAGGGACCGGCCATTACTTACAACCAGGATTGGGACTGTAGATAAAATATATAATCCTAACCAAAAATATTATCTTGTCAGATTGTTTTTCTATGAAGCTATGGCGATCATTCAAGGCTTTCAATCAGAGCGTTCGATAAGCTAAATTTCGACCTTTTAAATGGTTGAGTATTGAATTTTTGAATGTTGTAGAAACATGGTAGGACAGATTGTATTATGATAAGCCTCCTGTCTTCAGTACCACGTCCCTTTATAAATAATGGCCCATCCCTAACAGGACTGCGGAGACTTGTCCCCTCCACTTCTTGCCAAGATCAATTTTCTAATTTGTCCAAATTGGGGTGAGAGACCTCTAGCAAGATTTTGAAATGGATGTGGCAACCAAATTGCTTAACAATTAAAATGGGTGTGGCACCCGAAATCCCTCAGTCTGCGATGGCTGGAGCCACCCCTCGTGCCATCCCCTTTGTAAATACTGCCACTATTCCATTCCACAAATACTATTCCATAAATAATCCCATAACGTTCTTAACTTTTTCACGAATCGAATGACGTAACAAGTACCCCTGGGGCCCTAGGAATTCAGTAAGAGTGGGACCCCATCCTAATTTTCCCTCCAATAGATAAAAAAATTTCTCCCTTGAAAGCTTCTCAGGGGGTCCTTTATGACCTCAAAAGCTAGGGGTCGTTAGGAGTAGTCTTATTCCCAACCTACGTAAGTCCCATCACAGATCCAACATCATTTTTGAGATTTTCATAGTATTATTGTATCTGATCTAATTTATTTTATTTTATTTGGACAGTGTGTGATAATTTATAGTTAGAAACAGAGGACTCCCAGTGAATTGGGCCTCCTATTTAAATATCTGTATTATTATCATTATAAAACTTTCTCAATTTTCTTAGCAAAAACTCTTGAGCTCCAATGTTTTACAGATGCAAGTAGGCACGCTGGAGAGGGGGCAGAGGGGAGCAAGCGCCCCTCCTGCCTTTCACTTAGAGGAGCAGGAGGAGCAAAAGTGAGTGCCTTTTTTGAGATGAAGTAGAATCCTTTATTAGACATTGATATGTTGTAAAGGATATCAAATAAGCTATGTAAACGAACAAAATATTACTGGAAGAGAGAGCAATTTGTATAATTCTGTGCAATGTGGGCCCTTCTAAAGGATGGAACGAGAATGTCTCAAAGATGTGCCTTGGATCCCAATGAGGTGCCTATGCTAAGCGGTGTCCCAAAGAGGCGTTCATGCAAGTCGGTGCCCTTTTGCTCCTGTTGGCCCCCCTTGCCCCACTATCGTTCCGAAGTGCCTGGATTCAAATTGAAGAAAAGTTAGTCTCCATGCACCGCGCTGGAAACGTTGTAGAGCACACCGAAGATCTTTGGTGGGCATTTACTCTGATGGGAGTGCAAGGATATTAAATTAGGTTTGCACTTTGTATTTCTCTAGGAAGAAAAACCCTTGGGCGAGCAAAGCCTTCAAATGTCGGGTGTGTGCATAAAAGATTTGATTACATGAATACATAAATTGCAACTGCATGAATTACCATGAATTATTATGATTTGTAACTGATCTAAGTGTGGGAATGAGATTGATCAAGTGCGCAGCTTTTCCAAATAACGTGTGCAAATGAACTGCCGAAATGTCAACTTCGGTGCGCAATTTACATAGTTTCCATACTGGCCCATGCGCACTCGATATAATGACAAATCTTCGTAAATGACAGTTTTTGCATAGGTAACTTGAATTTTCAATACACTAGTAAACATTTTGAAGTTTCAACAATCTAGTGCTGACCCTTCCAAGCATTTTTGGGAGTCGAGCACTACTTACGAACAACGTGCTCATAGGACACTATTGCGACAAAAAGGTTACAGCCACCCCCC
>OLMO02000006.1:2356929-2384499 GCA_900291935.2 Cassiopea xamachana | reverse complement strand
CCCCCCCCCCCCCCTTATATTTGAAGTATTCCTACGCCCATGGCTGTATAACAACGTAAATTTGAAAGTTTTCAAAAGGTATATTTCTTCAGCTTCCAAACTGAATCATTTGAAGAAATCCTCTTCTCTGTTGCATTGTTGTGCTGGAAACATTTTTGACAGCAAGGAAATGCTTCAATTCATTAATATGCCAAGCTACCACTGTTTATCAACAAACGATTTCAGTTCTTAAATATTACAGTTTGATACGCTAGTGTACGTAACTGTTGTTATTATTTATACACTCCTTTTTATAAGAACAATTTTAAAAGAACATTAGCCTGAACTTTGGTGGAAAACTAAGAAAAAATGAAGAACAAGGTTGAGCCTGACGCGTTTTCGTAAAATGTGTATCTGGAAAACGATGCAGAAGCTGTTCATTAACAATTGGACATGAAAGGTCCTTTCCTTGTTAAACTGAGGAGAATTGACAGCCTTGATACTTTTTTCTTTGATTTTCGCAAATTAGGTGCTTCTGGCAAAACTAAATACTAAGCTACCATTGTCTAGTAATAATTATTTATAAACTTTCAATAAAAAGCATTAATATGCAAGTGAGACCATCTTGGTTGCAACATTTGGCTCTCAATCAATCAAAACACCCAATGTTGTCTTGTATATCGTCTTTCTATGTATTTATAAATAGTCTACACGCTACTAATTTAAGAACACACTTAGAACAATTCAGCCTCAAAATGTAGGGAAAATTAAGAACAGCCAGCCTGAATCTCAATGGTACAGGCTCTTATAAATTTTTTTTCGTATGTTCAACTTAGCGACACAGTATTACATATGGGGAAGGCCGGATGAGTATGTAGGGAGGGATATACGACTTGTTATCCGAAACCATCTTCAGTTATTTCTATGTCGATTTGTACTTGTAGAGAATATTAAGTTGAAATGTCTTTTCAGGCTCATGAAGGACCATTGTACTTTGGTAATCTGATACAAACAGAATATTGCGCAAATAGGAACCTTTTTGATGACTTGATGAACAGTTGCTTCCAACTACTTTCAAAAACAAGTCCAAAGTTCATTAATGTCCTTTATGAATAGAACAATGTTCGGTTGATTTTATGTTATTTTCAGCTACCGACATCATTTTAATGGAACTCAATGTGTTCTATTCTATAATAGCATTGGCGGTTTTAAGGACTGCGTGGCTGAGGGCCGCAGTTATCTGCGGAGCCCTTGTTCGTAAAACCACGCATACAGCGAGGTCGCAAGAACCATTTTTGGGGGATGTCCGACTGAATGTACCTGAATTTACCTGGCTAGCAAGCTACTCTTTTGTCACCAATCGTTATGGTTGCAGGAGGGCAAGCGTGGCTATAGAAGACCTACTATAGTTTGGCCAGGAGAAAAAACTTTCAGAGTGGAAAGATTCTATTTTAAAGTTGATCTGTGCAAACACAGTATTTCATAAGACTCTCTTACTAAGAGAACAGCTTTACACGTTTCTAATAATCTTTAAATTTACAGAAAGTGTGTTAGACACTCGCATCCGTACTAAAACTTTCAATTCTGGGATTCTCTAGTACACATTGCGTACTATAGGGCCCACCGTGGCTGGTCCGAAGAGAAATTTTCAAGATAAAAGTTCTCAGATGGCTAGAAAACGCTATCTTGAGATTAGCTTTTGCAGATACAATATTTCATAAGCACCATTTTGCTGATTTTTGAGGTAGAAGTTACAGAAAGTGCATTATGATCAAACCTCAGAAAATTGTACGTTGGTGATCTTGAAGGGAATGCCAACTAACTTGAGATTTAAGCATCTGTCAGGTAGGATTGCTTTCTTTTGTGCTTCAGCGACTGACATTTTAACAATTTTCGGGGGTCGAAAGCCTCGCGAAAGCCAAGACGCATGTCGTCACTAGTAGTTGGAAGGAAGCATATTAGTAGGAAGGCTATAGCCATGAAAACATGCAAATGAAAGGAGAGAAAATTCGGGGTCTAGGGGCTTACTCCCAGACAATATTTTTGAGATCACGCCATCTAGAACGTCGGTAAACGCCCTTCTGTAAAACAGGATATAAATTGTATTCATTATCGATCTTTATGCCGAGAAGAAAGAGCTGATCCTCTTACTTTTAAAACGACTTTGAACAACAATGGAAAAGCTTTTAATACATCTGTGTCACCTTTTCGCAAGTTTGAAATTATTGGGGAGGGTCGGCCACTCCCCTCACCCCCCGAACGTCCGCCACTGATTGACTTTTCACGAAGACGGCACATTCACGAGTTGGTTCCACGCGTTTTACACAATATGGTGTTCCTTCTTTCCGGTAAATAGTTCCTTTAACTATGCGTTCTTCCAACTTTTGTACGAGCATTATGTAGCCTTCGACTTCAACTCTTCAAAGATTACCTGATTTTGACGATGTACTGACCCAATTGTACATGACTTTTGTCAACTTCCAAAAGTTTGGAATTTTTATACCCCGGCCGTTTCGTCCCTGAACACATAAATAAAAAGCAAAACATGCATTTAAGGGCTTGTATACATGCTCCTACCATGCCGAGATATCTCGCTTAGCCTGGATACCCTGGCTGCCTATAGAAACACATACAATTTTACATTTCCCAACACGTATACAGAAACAGGCGAGATATCCCGCCTTACCGGGCTGTTATTGACGTTACTGCGCATGTGTAAAACTCAAGATCACTATCTACATCGCAAAATGGACGATAAGGAGCAATTTGTACACTAGCACATTGCTCGTTAGCAATTTGAGGCAGTTCTTCTTTTGTAAATGCAAATAGACAAATGTCTCACCTAGGCGGGATACCCAGGCTAGATGGGATCGTATATACAAGGTCGAAAAATCGTCCCGGCTAGGTGAGATATCTCGGCTAAGCGGGATCACGTATACAGGCCCTAAATTTTTCCCAGAAATTTCTTTTCAATGTTTTCTTAGGTGCGGGCCCCTTTTAGGCTATCAAAAGCGCGGGGCCGGGGGCCACAGCCCCTCCTTAAAACCACCGCTATGAAAGTGCAGTTTCATTTCAACATCTGTAACTTTCTACAGGGTGGCCAACAGTGAAATGAAATTCTTTTCCAGGGGATTTTCTGCCAAATTTTAGGGGTTTTCCAGGGTACGTTTGACTATGTTTTCGAAAAATATGATTATCACATATAGATCTTCTGCCTATACCCATCTAACTTTCATTCTGCGTTTTACTTGAAATTTTGTGTCCGTTGTTGGAAAAAGAGGCTGCTTACCACACGACAAATGATACGCTGTTTTTACCCCCCAATAACCTCATAGATCCTCCTCCCCTGCGTTACAGGAATAAAAAATGCAACAGCAAAAGCCAAAATTATCGCAGGGCGAACCTCTGACACCCCCAAAAATATCACCGAGATTATTGAACGAGAGACATTCGCCGAGATTATTGAACGACAGACATTCGCCGAGATTTGGAAATACATTGATGGCAGGAGCAACAGATGGCAACAAATTAGGCCAGTGAGGGAGTAAACAAAAGAGTCAAGCTATCATTGACTATAAAATAACATATCAAATAATAAATGTAACCAAAAATAGAATTTCAATCGTTAAATGTTGATTTAAAGTACATGCAGCAAAAATCAAAGTTTAGGATACAATTAGTAAATCAAGCTCATGCGAGTTTATAAAAAAATATAAATATCAAGCAACAAAATACAGCCAGAAATAAAATGCTAATTAATAAAGATGATGACTTGCTTATGGATACAAGCAGCAAAAATCAAAGTCTGAGATGCGATTAGTAAATCGAGCTAATACGAGTTTTTAAAAAGTGACACCTAAAGCCAGTCTGTTCACACTTGCTTTTTGATAAAGCTGTGCACCGCAGCCTTGACCACGACACAATATCAGGGGAGGTTTTAAGGGGGGCCGGGGGGCTACAGTCCCAATATCAGTGAATACACCTTGTGCTTTCTATTTGTGCTTGGTTGCAATACGAAAATTCAAGGCATAACCTTGAAGCACAACAATGTTAACGAAAAAGAACTTGAAGAATAATCTTGGTCAACAACAAAATTTTTGAAGAAGGGACCAGAAAATGACTTCGGTCCCAGGCCCCGTAGTCCTTAGAACCACTACTGCATAATGTTTTCTAGGACTAGCTATAATCAACAGACAATAATGGGTTCAGTATACTAACAGCACATACTGGAAAGTGTATCAAACACTTTCTACAACTACGTTCTTGTCAATGAAACAAGTCTATAACATAATGTCTGCGTGAAAAATCACACGATCACCTTGAGAGAAAGCCAGAGCAATGCAAGAAGAGGCACGTGTAGGTATATAGCAATGGCACTCGAGCCCACACAGGATTCAAATTGGGCAACGTCGTCCATGTATGACTTATCTAAGTATTTGTCGTAGCTCTGCTTGGCAGCGGTGACGTTCTGAAGCGCAGTGACACTTTTGGAGAACAGAACACCCGAGGGCTTGAATAAATCAGCACCGAGTTTTGCTGACGCCATATGAAAAATGGCTTGATACTGAATAATCGGCGCATCAGGACGTGCAAGCATCGCATGCGAAGGAGCACGAGCTAAATTACATGTCTTGTAGTCCTTTGGATCTAGAAGAACGAATAATTAACAAAGAATAGCACATTTGAAAATAGAATGAGAACTGCCTCTAGTGTTCACAATTACTGATTTGAGGACAATGACATTGTACTTGCTTGCAAGCAACTCGTGCCAGGGAAACTTTCAAGTGAAATGTTTAATCTCAGGCCTTCTCACTTAAAATTTCCTATAATTAAAAGCTACACCTGCTTTTCTACGTGCCTCAATTTCAGGATTTAAGAATATAATCAAAAAGTTAGTGATAGAGTTCAGTTGTGATGACGTCATAAAAATATATTTTTGGAATTTCCATATTTTGACAACATAGAGTGAAAGCGCACCTAAAAATAGGCATGTGTTGAAAATTTTAGATGAATATTGTCAAAATGGACTGAAATACGACCATTTGAAGACAGGAAACTTGCCAAACAAACCACGAATTTTCCTGCTCGTTCCAAACCTTCAGAATCAGACTCAAAATACAGTGATTTGATGGGAACCGTATCACCATTCAATTGCCTATATCTCGGTCACTATTTGTTAGATCGAGCTGAAATTTGTCAATAGTAGCTATATCTAAGTGCATTTTCAGAATTTAATGTCAAAAATAGAATTTTCGTAATGTCACACTAATGGCTCTATTCGCTTCCAATTCTCTCTTTCGTTTCTGAGTGTCGTGCTGCGCGCCACTCCACATGACGAAATGCGCCGAGAGTGGCGCGCACCGCTAGTTACAGAGGACTATTATATACTTTTCATTCTTGTTCGAGTGCTTGTGACAAAGCTGAGTGTGTTTAACGAGCTTCCCTTTTTTTTTCGCCTGTTTTTCTGGGTGAATAAATGCAGGGTCCGCACAAACTCCTTCAAAAACAATTCCGAAACTTGTCCAAAATTTTTCCAAAGCCAAATAACCAAATTTCCAAAACCATGAAACTCATTTTCATTTTAAAACACCATAATAATAGAAAAACGCTATTTTCGACGATATATTTTGTAATCTTTTCGTGGAATATGTTTTGTATTATAAATAGTGAAATGAATCAACAAAACATAAACGGTATTTAATACGACACTAAGCTACATCCATTTTAAGATATTTCTAGAATATTTCTTTAAAAAAATCCAAAACTTTTCCATAGACATTTTTGAAAATTCTCTCACTTTCCAAAACATTCCAAGTCCTGGAAAATGGCATTTTCCATTTCCATAACTCTCTAAAACTTTCCAAAACCCGTACGGACCCAGTAAGTACAGTGTACCAGTGGCGTAAAGGAAAAATTTGGGGCTCTTAGGAATTAAGTACTCGTGAAGCGAGTAAACAAACACGAATGAATGAATCCAGTGTTGTGCTAGCAAGAATGGTTAGCAAGAGTTTTGGGATGGTCTTGTAAAGTCTTTACGTAAAGTATGGCCAAAAAGCACATAACAGAAGGAAGCTGTTGGGGGTCACATTTCCGCAGGGGCCCTTAGATTTTGAAATAAGGTGCTCTAAACTGTGTAACGCCACTTCTGAATCATCCATAATATGGGAACAGCTAATGGCAATCTCCACAAAGAGCATCAGCAGATTTCTTTTTGCCCCTCCATCATTTTCTACGTTTAGAATATTGTATTGAAGAAGGTAAATGCAGGTTCTGAATGAATTTAAAAACAAAGACGACAACAAACAGTCAGTTTGATAGTAAATTTCACAAAATGGGCATTTAACAATGGTGACAAAATCGTCGCCTGTGTCTACAAATTCTTCCAATGCTTACAAATAATATACCCAAAAGATTTGTCCATCTTTTGCTGAAAATAAAAAAAGCACAAACAGCTGTTTGGTTTCGTGACAGTTACCATTAAGTGCAAAACAGCCACACTCCCTTCTCCTAAATGTTTGATTATTTTCCAAGCTATATTTTCTGTCCAAACCTCTTCCTTCATCTAACACCCCACATCTTTCTCTCACATTCTATTCCTATTCCAATGGGACATTCAAAAATACTATTCTACTTCGATTACCTTTTCTTGTGTTGTCTTTACACAACAATTGAAAACCGGAACTTCCGAGGACGGTTGATTGTTTGACGAATGCAACGTCTCCCTTGCCATCTTTAAGACACTTGAATGCTCCATCGTACCCATAATATGGCTCACTACTGTCTCTTGCACACTTGCTGCTACCAGCTCCCACACAAAGAGAGCAGAGTTTACTAGCACCGACCTTGTCTTTGTTGTACTTATCACTGTTTGCTCCTACAAATGAAAGATTGATTCAAGTTTCAGACAGGCTAGCACTACAAAAAGCTTATCTCTTAAGTGCTCACAAAGAGGGGGTCTATGGGGGCTCGGTTCCCCTTGTTAAAATCATGAGAGATATTGGGCGGCTGAGCCCCCCTACATCGAACATATTTTATGCTGGATAAGTTCTTAGCTATGCATTTGCCAAAAGGAGGAGAAAGGACAGGTACACTCCTATCAATAGAAAAAGAATGCTGCAACTTTGTGTTGGCTGTCTCCTTGCTTTAATACTTCAACATACAAAGCAGTGACAAGAACATTAATGTCATAAATACAAAAATAGGCGTGGTCAAAGGCGCTGTCCATTATTTCCTACAACGCAGCCCCTCTTCTTAAAGCTTAAGGGCGGCACCACTGGGGAGAGGGACAAAGTGCTCCAGAGGTTTGGGGGCTCATAAGCCTCAGGCTCGCAGTAGGCCTCCTGTTTCTCTTTTGGCCAATAGTCTTTGATCTCTTAGTGACGCTGTTTACAATCACAGACCAACTCTCCATTTAACTAACGTTTGAATCAGTGGCATGCTGACGGGCGTTTGAGTGGAGATGAAACTTTTTAGCCGTTCAGAAATGTACGAACAGGCTAGTCTGTTTCTGAACAACATAACAGAGAGGTCATGATTGCTACGCCAGCTTTTACCAACAAACCAAAGAGCAGTCGATGGTTTAGGCAAAAAGAAGGGTGCAGGCAGGGATCTGCTGAGACATTATATATATATATATATATATATATATATATATATATATATATATATATATATATATATACACACACACACATGTGTGGCAATGGCTGACAGAGTGTCTATATTATACGTAAGTGGGCTACCACAAGCCATTGTCATGCATGAAAATATTATAAACGCTTGGCTCTGAAGAAGGCAATACGCCAAAACAGAATAAACATTGCTCTGGTTGA
Source organism: Cassiopea xamachana (assembly GCA_900291935.2). Classification (NCBI taxonomy): domain Eukaryota; kingdom Metazoa; phylum Cnidaria; class Scyphozoa; order Rhizostomeae; family Cassiopeidae; genus Cassiopea; species Cassiopea xamachana. Next base: position 2,376,688 of record OLMO02000006.1, on the reverse strand, counting down.
GCTGAAGGCCCTAACTACGACTACCCTTAGAAAACACTAATTATTCCACTGCACCTCTGCGGCAAAGTAGAATAGTTCGGTGAGTCACTGGTCGTTCCGCTGCGGCTCAAATCAACTCCGGGGGAGAAACTTAAAATGGTGGAGGCCTATTTCTGTCTAGTATGGTGGTAGCCCACTTATGTCTAATGTACATCATATAAGAAGCAATTTCATTACCGGGTGCACAACTGGCATTGAAGAAGTTAGCCACACTTCCATACTGGTTGCAGTCCTTTGTCCAACTCATCAGTTTTTCTCTCAACAGATGTCCTACTGGCACGATCCACCCTGATGTTTTCCTAACTCCTGTGTGACATGAATTTTTGCCCTAAGAACAGGGGAAAATGGATGTGACAACAGTCTTAGAGAATAACAAGGAAAATCATTTCATTGACTTGCATTTTGCACAGGTTCATATACTATGATTACATGAACTAAAGAGAATAAAATACCAAAGCACGACCTTCTGGAAGAACAGTCAAAAAACGTTTTATTTCTCATAGGTATTACTTATTAAAATTTTAACTATCACTTAATTAACACATAGGAGCATTACATCTGGTTTATAGCTGAAGAGGTATTCGTGTACAAATAATAAATAATAATGATGATGATGATGATGATGATGATGATGATGATGATGATGATGATAATAATGATGATGATGAAATCTAAGCCAGATATCTTCTACTCTTGGTAAGCAAAGTCAGGCCCGTACCGACGGGGGGCATGGGGGGTGATCAGCCAAAAATCCTTTCGGCAAATCAACCAAATTTCCAACATCTGTCGGCAAATTTGAGTATCTTCTCCTCAGGAAGTATGACAATAAAGTCACCACTTCGTCTCATTCCTGGTACCACCGTGGCGCTAATAAGGGCGTTGGTCGCATTTATAGCCAAAGTAAAGGGCGTGGTATAAAAGTTTCTTGGGCGTGGAGCCCCCCAAGTCGCATTTTTTCCTTTCTCTACGATCATGCACCTTCTCTAAAGCTACATGTGGCTATCAAAGTCTACCATGTTTAGACTCGTAGATACTAGGGCAGGGACGGAATTGCTCCCGAATAACTCATCGACTTTGTATACAGAAGTGCTCTGCACTGTACTTTATAATCATTTTTCAATTCACTTCTACACTATCTAGAGTCTAGCAGCATTACAACAAAGATATGCGGCTTGCAGATATTCTGATTCTGTTGTTCGACAAGCTTAAACCTTTTCCGTCTTAGCACAAGTATTGTAGAACTTTATGTTTGCAGCCTAGTGAGTAAAAGGTTAGTGGTTTGATTCTTGGATTCGCTTGCCCACTGCAAAGATACTGTGGGCAAGGGTGTAGGTGACAACCTTTTTAGGGAATAGGGTGCTTTTTTTCTTGAGTGCATTCCATGCAGCAAATGCCAGATGCATATCTGTGGTAAGTAATGTCTTTCCCTCGACTTACGGGCCTGAGATTGCTTTGCTTCTAGCATCAGCGTACATGCATGCACCGGCAAAAAGGAAACATCAACGTAACTACGCTGAGGGATCATTTTCTCCTTCTTCGCTTGATGATCAATGATGAAAAGAACTATATTCTATTTTACAAAGGGGCATTTTCCGACATTCTAGAGGGGTTCTCTCGAATTCTTTCTGGGGGAAAGCCCCCAGACCCTCTTTTTCCAACATCATACCTATCAAAAGCAACTATTTTGCCAATGTACCTTTTTACGTATTGGAGAAGCATGCAACATATAAGCGCTACCGGGCTCTTAACTGGACTGCTATAACTGTGTTCCCAAATCCAGTTCAGAAGTATACGGGCCTGACCATGTTGGTACAGGCTCACTGTATAACCCCCTTATGCTTAGCGGCCACATCCGTGTACAATAGCCACGCCCGCCCCAATTTGTCGACAAATGTAAGCCCTACACTACCCCCAAAGAACATTGTCCAGGAACAGGCACGCCGGAAAGGGGGACAGAGGGGAGCAAGCGCCCTTCCTGCATTTCACTTTGGGGAGCAGAGGGAACAAAAGTGCCCTTTTTAAACATTGCTATGATACAAAGGATATCAAATAACCTATATAAGCGAACAAAATATTATTGGAGGAGGGAGCAATTTGTATAATTCTGTGAAATATGAGTCCTGCTAAAGGATGGAATGAAAATGGTTCAAAGAGGCGCCATGGATCCCAATGAGGTGCCTATGCTAAGCGGTGTCCCAAAGAGGTGCCCATGCAAGTCGGTACCCTTTTGCTCCTAATTGCTCCCCTTGCCCCACTACCGCTCCGGCGTGCCTGTCCAGGAACGAAGCTAAGTAAGGCCCTTGCGCTTACTTGAGAAAGCAAAAGAATATTGGGTCTGGATTGGGTTTCCATTGAAAGGAGTCAAACAGGTTGCATAACGGACCTGTACTACCATAATACTTCACAATATACACTTGCCTCACATAAGTATTTCACCACCTTATCCAAAATGGCGTCGAGTATTTCATTTTGCATACGGTGGTGAAATACTTATGTGAGGCTAGTGTACATTATCCTGCCAAAGCACTAATGTAACATAGCAGCCACTTGGTGGGAAGGAATGGATTTTGTAGACTTTAATAGCAAATCAAGATTGTGTTTGAAAACTGACGATGGTGCACCTCACAATGGCTCGTAACTAGTAGGCAAGAGACAACAGGCAATTACGAAATACATTAAGTATGTAATTTTAAAGACATTTTCTCTGAAAAAATCTCATTCGCCTTCCTCCTAACTCCTTCCTATCCAAACTAAAACCCACGTGCCCTAATCACGTGATACGTTACACTACGAGTTTTCTATAACGTATTTGAAGCAAATTCTGAACGCTCAAATAATACCAAATATGGAAAAATCCGACACGACGAAGTTACCAACCCACCTTGAGGGTTTTGATTGTCAGGGAGCTACCACTTTTAACAACAGCCACCGCATAATAACTCGTCTCAGGATCAGGAGAAGACGAAAGCCTCTCCGACAAGATTGCCTTCAGCTTGTAGTCCTTTCCTGTGGATTCAAAAATAAGTCAATCCACAGACATAGAATGGCAATAAGTTGAGAAGCAGATGCTGACAATGCTACACCGAAAAGTCAAAAGCGACTGCATTTGTCACAGTGAGGTAGGATTACAAGAAGACAAAAAATGTCAAAATTAATCTTTTTAATAGACTCACAACATATTGCAGTATAAAGAATGATATTAAAGAATGACTGTCAAAATACACATTGAGAAAGAAAGTAAATAAGAAACACAAAAAATGAATGAAGAATTAATATTAAAGAATACGAAAAACGAAAATAAAACGAACATAAAGAGTAAACGTAAAGAAGAAACGTTGCATGGAAAATTATTTCACAATGCAACAGAATTAGGGAATTATGGAATACACTTGACAAATACTGCAATGGATCTGAGGCTCCCAATGTATACTTCTTCGAATGGTCAAAAACGTTTTTCAAACCGCGGAGTCACGTTGCGGAATAACCTTGCAATTGGTGTTAAACAGGCACCCTCCCATTTCAGTTTTTAAGCAAAAGCTTCTCTTAGAAAATTAACTTGATTAGGAGTCTAATCTTTTTCTTTCAGCTCAACAATTACTTATACTTATACTAGACTTTTAGGATGTTTGTATTTTAATTTCTACCTGTTCCGTTATTTTTCGATTTATTGTAAGTAGTTAAGTGAAGGGCCCCTTGGAAATCAGTTTCATTGCTGAAGGGTGTCTCTCCTTAAATTTATGACATGAAATGAAAATGAAATGAAATATAACAATACGATACAAAAGCAGAAAATGCTCTGACAATGATATATAGATCTTCTGCCTGTACCTATCCACCTTTCATTCTGCGCTCTACTTCAAATTGTGTTTCCGCTGTTGGAAAGAGGCTGCTTGCCACATAACAAATGATACACTGTTTTTACCCCCCAATAACCTCATAGATACTCCTCCCCTGCGTTACAGGAATAAAGAATGTAGCAGCACTACAAGGCCAAAAATTGATGCGTGGAAAATCCACTTCAGAATATAATTTTTCAGGGGTGGGTTGTAATTTCAGGGTTTTCCAGGGTATTTTCCAAGGGGCAAACAAAATCCAGGGTTTTTCAGGGTCTTACAGGGTTTCCAGGGTTTGTTGGCCACCCTGGGCACCCCGTACACTCCCTCTAGCTATGGCCCTTCCATATAGCCCTGGCAATAAAGACATTCTTTTGACAAGTCAAATACCTGCGTGGTAAATATCTCCCCCATCAAACATTCCAATATCAGCATGCTTTGCGGCAATTTTCTTGTAACAGTCAGCATCACTAGCACCAAGCACACAAGAAAGGTCTCCGGCCTTGTTTGCTACGTTTCGGCATGTCGCCAAGGCACTTTGTGTGACACACCACTTAGCTGAAAAATTATTCCAAGTCATGAATGAGTACTTCTGCTAGGCTTAAACGAAAGAGTCTATGCAATAAAAAAGTAATCAGAAACTAATGAAAGCTTATCAACACGTCTCTCTTCCATGCAGACAAAAGCTAGTTGCAAAAATTCAACAGAGCAAGTCCAAAGATTTCCCAAGTGTCTTGTCCGGCTTTACTGCAGAAGGCAAAAGCCAGCTTTCGGACATTTTCCATCATTTCTTTCTACTAAGTGCTTCTACGTCACCACAAAAGCCAACAAAAGGTTACACAAACTGAGATCTACTACCTCCTTCCTATCATATTTCTGTCCTGATTTTTTAACATAGAAGTGGAAAAACTCGATATGTAAATTAAAAAAATATAAATACTTCACACATGATCAAAAATGAAATATTTTCCCTGACCTACAATACAAAAGTGCTACTTTCTCCCTGACCTTTGCAAGCTTCCCTGACTTTCCCTGACCTAAGTGAAAAGGGCACAGTTCCCCCTAACTTTCCCTGACCGCATAAACCCTGTAATGAGGCAAAACAAGAATACACTTTTTTATATAAGAAATAGAATATAAAAAATGAGGTTCAAAACGCCAAACTCTCAAGAAATCTTAAGATAATCACAAGGTTCAAAGTTCAAAGTTCGGTTTTTTGCTTGCCAAAAATCGATATCACCTCATTCCTAAGTTCAAAATGTTAAGAAAATCACAAGGTTCAAAGTTCAAAGTTCGGTTTTTTGCTTGCCAAAAATCGATATCACCTCATTCCTAAGTTCAAAATGTTAAGAAAATCACAAGGTTCAAAGTTCAAAGTTCGGTTTTTTGCTTGCCAAAAATCGATATCACCTCATTCCTACATTCAAAACGTTAAGAAAGTCACAAGGTTCAAAGTTCAAAGTTCGGGTTTTTGCTTGCCAAAAATCGATATCACCTCATTCCTAAGTTCAAAATGTTAAGAAAATCTCAGCCTCAATTTTGGGAAAAGTTAAGAAAATTGATGCTCATGCAAAAATGTAGTGTTCTTATAAAAAAACGTGTCTTTTACTCATATATTTGAAGATTTACATAGCAGTTGTGTTACATACCACATCGCTCTAGGACTGAAACATCCTTTATATAAGAATCATCAAGGTATTTGTCATATGGTTGATTGGCAGGTGCCACTACACTCAATCCAACTGTACTCTTTGAGAACAGGACTCCATCTGCATACAACTTCAATGAACCTTTAGACGCTTCCCCGTAATTCTTGTCAGCAGCCTTCAATAAGTTCTGAATTGTAGTGATTCCGGCCGCATCATCGCGAGCTAAAACTCCATGTGACGATACTCTAGCCAAATTGCAGCTTTTATAATTATCCGGATCTAAAATGCCACAATATATGTAATGACAAATCGTTTTTTATTTCCACTGATTAAACCGCTATAACTACAATGATCAGAAAAAATTAGCTAAATAAAGTGAGAAGTAAATGGTGACATAAGACTTTCTAATACAGGGTGTTCAAAGTCTATTTGCTGAGAGCTAAACTGAGAGAAATGAGCAAGGGGCCGAGACACGCAAAACAACTACCATAATGACTTCTAAATATTGTGTGGATCCCTAATTCACCTTGTTAATGCAACTACGCACATTGCTTTCAATGGGAACAGTAGTACTGTACCTTGGACTTATCACTATTATAAATAATTTATTTAACGTTGTTATAAGAGTAATAAATATCCATGGATGTATAATATATAACTACATTTTCTGAATTTGATGAGGGTTGTACTTACAACCTGGACAGTGGGTCCTTGTTTGGAAACCCCTGATCTAATGTTTCCAACTTCGATACCTCTGCGTATAATACATTCACAATTTCTACAAGGAACTAGTTTATGAGGAATCTGTGTGTGGAAGGTCAATAAATTTAAAGAGCTCGCATTACTTAAACAAAATCCCCAAGGAACTTCTCAATCTCGAATAATTGTTCCACTACAAACGATCAAAAAGTTGCATAATATAATGGGAGTATATATAATACTTAAAGATTGGAATTTTACTATACTTTCTATACCATCATATCTATTATACTATACTATACTATACTATACTATACTATACCATACCATACTATACTATACTATACCATACCATACTATACTATACTATACTATACTATACTATACTATACTATACTATACTATACTATATTTTACAATACTTTCACATATATTAAACGCTGTTCATGTCTTATTTGCTTTTTTGACCTTGTTCTCTAGCAACAGTTTATACAAAAGTTCGAATACTTGAATAACTTCTCTTGTTCCTGTATCAAGTACTAAATGTGTAGTTAAATCAAGGGATTATCAATGAACTTTTGCTACTACAATTAAATCAACTGAAGTCCAAGATGGGGAATTGTAAAAAGTAGGATTATAACTAGGTTGCACCAAAAAGTGCACTGTCACTTCTATGACAAAAACTGAAACAGTATTGGAATGCAATGTCCCAAAAATTGCACATGACATGCTACATAGCGGATTACATCAGTCCATACCTGGAGACATGTGCGATCAATTTCAAAAAATACGCCAAAAATATGCTGATTGTTCAATTCAATTCAACAGCTGCCATGCATTAGAACAATCCGGATTTTCAAGACGCTGTTCTGCGGTAGATCTTTATCCGGTTTTGAATTTTAAACTCCTACAAAATTCGTTTCTATGGTCTCTTTCTGGGAGGAGCTGTGTCATACAGGAGCTGTGCCACACCGGAGCTGCCTGCTAGCTTAAAGTGTAATGCAAACATTTGAACATATGATCATACTTCTACACAGATATGATGCTCTGATCTTTATTCTTGACTGATGACTGCCCAAGAATGAGTTGAAACGTTTCTTCTAGCAATTGCTTGTCAAATAGGATATAGTCATGTAACAACTAATGGAACTGATTAATAACTAATGGAATTGTGGTATGTAATTTGTAGAATAGGATGTAGTCAATTAACAACTAGTGGAATTGTCGCATGAAATTTGTCGCATAGGAAAGAGTCATGTAACAACTAAAGGACTTATTTTATGAAATTGTCAAGTTATATTAATTTGTTATAAAGAAGAAAATGTGAAATGTTAACATTTTTTATTGTCGTACTAACATTCAAATGAAACAGATAATGTTGGATGATGATAATACAGCTTCAAATGGAAATTTGTTGAACAGGATAAAGTCATGTAACAACTAATGGAATTGTCATATGCAATTTTTCAAATAGGATAGAGTCATGTAGCAACTAATGGATTTGTTGTATGGAATTGTTAAGTTATATGAATATGATGTAAAGAAGAAAATCTGAAATGTTAACCTTTATTATTGTCGTACTCATATTCAAAGTGAAATGTATGCTGAATACTGACTTTAATTTCATGGTAAAAACTTGTAAATAGCAAAGCCTTAACGGAGCGATTTACAGGAGCTGGTGAGGAGCATTTGAGGCTGCATACAATTTCCATTAATAATTTCAATACAAAGCTTCTAGTCAATAAAATGGGGTTTACTATCACTTCAAAATCGGTGGAATCATGAGACAAGATGGAGTCTAAAGAGAGCTCCCATCAATAGTAAGGTCCTTTGTCCAAAAACTAGTTCCAAGAAGTGACACACTGGTTCCAAGAAGTAGCACAATGCTATTTAAAGACATATCATATCCATAACTTAGCGACTCTCCGCCATTAGTTCACTCGCATCTAGCACCAAATCGAGGTTTCAATGTTTCGACCAATCAGTCTCGAGAAAACGTCTCACGCGAAATTGTGCGATTTTAAACAAAATTTCTAGCAAAGTGACAGGCCAGTTCCAAGATGATACAAGTTAGTTCAAAGAAATAGGCAGACAGTAAGAAAGATTTTGCTGTGTATCAACAGGTTATGTGTTAATCAAAATGATCTACCTTGAGTTGATCCATCTAGGCAAAGTAGCTTGTAATCTGCTTTATCTGCTTTAGAGACCACAGTTGACGCTTTGATGAAAGCAACATCTCCTCTACCATCTTTGAGACATTTAAATGCTCCTTCGTAAGAGTAATACGGTTCCTTGCTGCTTCTAGAGCATTTGTTACTCCCAGTGCCTGCACATAGCCCACAGAGCTGCGTAGCATTCTTCATGTCTACGTTATATTTCTTGTTGTTAGCTCCTAAGAATGAAATGAAATTCTGATATGAAATAACTACAAAAGGCTGAACGGCTGAGCCAAATTTAAGTACACTCTATGGCTTAATAAATACCCTACCAGCTAAAGAACACATTTGTACATAATTTTCATCTCAAATCTCAATAATCAATTCCTAGCGTATTTTTTGAGCTGATTTCAGAAATATATTTAGTTTTTCTATAGCACGTGAGATTTTTTAGAAGCAGACGATCAATTTTGCGAAATATGGGTGAAATTCCACAATCTGCAAGAATTTGACGTATATAATATTGTACAGAACGTTTTTCAGCGTTAAATAATACTTTTTCAGTGGATAAAGTGCAACAGCTAGAGTATTTGCCAACATTATTTGTTCAAAAAATGTTTTTAGAGCCATTTTCAACTTTTTTGGCCGAGATGCTATGCATGGCTTGCATGTAAGTGGCTGAGTGCAATCATTCTGAGGGACACCAAGGCCCCTGATTACGAATATAGTACCAATACACGTTTTTTTTATAAGAAAATCATAATTTTGCCTGAGCCTCAATTTTCTTAACTTTTCCCAAAATTGAGCCTGCGATTTTCTTAAATTTTTCTTAACTTTTATTGAAGTAAACTGGCTAGAGTGATTTACACTTTCGTTAATAATATTGTATACATGAATTTGAATTCCATCTTTAACATTTTGAATGCAATAACGACGAAATACCGATTTTTTGCCTATAAAAACACTTAATTCTGGAAATTGAGCTTCGCGATTTTCTTACAATTTTCTTAAGATTTTGACGATTTGAGCCTCATTTTCTTATAAACTTTTTTCTTATAAAAAAAACGTGTAATCTCATTGACAGCTACATAGAAATTAGGTGCTAAATGCTAATAAAATTCAACTTCTTGCATTCCCATTTTGACTTTTTTCTCAGATTCTCATGCAGTTGATTACTGAGCAATGTAAAATTTTTCCATAAGACAAAAATACTACAGAAGCTCAGTGTTAAATATGTCGACATGAAAGCATGATTGCAAATCATTTCTGTTAGGGAAGGTCTTTTTAAAATTTTATATAAATTTAAATCAAATCAAATCAATCACGACCATCACTGATATACACTTTACTTTTTGCTTTTTGCTTTCATGGGAATTTCTGGCAACTATCTTGAGACAAAATTCTTGTACATCTTGTTTGTTTTTATTTGCATGTAGTTTTTTCTATTTTTTTTGTCCATTTCGTTTCGTTTTCCAGGTATTATAAATTGCTGTTAAAATGTAGGTACCACCCATAGCCAGAACTCGGTTACCCAGTATCTTTTTTGGCAATGGGGGGGGGGTACATTGTACTGTAGTATATTGTGTCAGTTTTTTCTAATTGATATTAATGATAAAAAAGATCACTTCTGGATGCTGTATCGTGATAATCCCAACAAGACAAGCTAGTGAAAATCACATGAATGAAGAGTCCAAATAAAAAAATATCACATTAGAGTGTGTGATATTTCTAAGGATATAAATGAATTTTGCTAGATTTGAGTTATGAAAATTCTTTTTCAGTATGCACTGTTGCATAAGCAAATTCATTGAAAAGAAAGTAGATGGAGCTACAGGCCAATCTTCCGTAAGTTTTATTTTGCTTACCAAAAAGATATTTGAGACAAATTGCTAAATTGCATGTGATACTAATTTTGACTTGATGCTTCAGATTTATTTGTTGTCAGAGAATTAAGGGGTTATCTGTATCTCAAAAATGCAAAGTGTTGTTGATGTGGATAGAGTTACAATGCAAGTACACTGCATTGTACTATGTATGGCTCTGTTTTACCAGTACCATTAAACGCTACTGCACCAAACAAAAATTGCAGTTATTAAGAAAATATGATGATATTTCTGATGTGTTTGCAATCATCAACAAATTGAGTTTGGGGAAAATCAACGACTGAAATAAAAAATATATCATTGCATACCAGGAGCACAGCTACTGCTAAAGAAATCAGCCACAGTTGCATACTGATCACAGCCATTCCACTTCATGATACCTTTGCTTAGGAGTGCCCCAACTGGTATTTTCCAACCGGAGGTCTTTTGCACGCCCGTATGACAGGATTTCTTTCCCTAAGGTTCGAAAACATTAAGCAGGAATACTCAACACAAAGATCTTGACACTGTTTAATTACTAGCTGTACTTTGTATATACGGACGACTATAAGCATGGGAGTCCCTTATAAGAATAGTTAGATGTGTTTCATTTCCAAAGGACAAATCCTAATACAATGAGACTGAACATTCATGAATAAAGTCCTCAAAGCTTCTTTTCTCGTTGTCGAAAAGTTGCTCTTCCGTTGTCGCAACTATGCTCCTTTATCTTCAAAACAGAAAACTGTACTACAGTTGCACTAAGAAAGCTCTCTGAAATATGAAGAACATAGACTAACTTAAAAGAAATTATTGTATTGATAACATGATATGAATTCCCTTTTAGATACTTGGAAGTCTAGAGTAGTCTCTGCGTAAGGAACGAAACCATTTTCTTGCATATCGTTCTTTAACATAGTTTGAGAAATCACAAAATTTAAATAATATTTCAAATCATAGTTTATTGTTAAAAGCTGCTAAAACCAAATGATAAAGAAGTGTTGCATCCTCCCCCTTCCTCCATCACAATACCTTGCAAAAATTGAATATTACAATCAAACATCTTTGCGCTGTACTAAGGGACTTAGGCCTTCAGAAAAAGGCACATCTCTAGGCTGCAAAGGGGAGCTTTACCAAAGAATTCATAAAAAGTAGGGGGGACTTGCTCGCTGTGCCTCGGTTCCTACGTCTATAGCTGTACACTTTTAGCTACGAACCTTGATATTGTTGATCGTCAGACCGGAAGCCTTCTTCACCACTGCGACGGCGTAATATGACGTAGCAGTATCATTGACACCGCTTAATTTCTCTGCCATGACAACCTTCAACTTGTGCTCCAACCCTAAACATTGTTAATGGAAATATTTAAAATAAAACAGATACTTCAATATAGTATCAATAAAAGACTTTAGAGTGGCACTTTATAAAGGAAAAAGTCCAGAAAAAACGCAAAAAATTCAAAATTTCGCGGCTGATGTGCCATGAATGCACAACCACTGATTTAAGCAAGCAGCATTCATATAAGAACGGCATGATATTTATCTACGGGGTTCATACACTTCCTGCCTTACATCTTTTCCTGACTTTTTTCTTAAAAATGAAATGTGTGTTTCCTGCCTACATATCAGAAATACATAATATTTTTCCTGATCAACTGGAGTTACAAATGGTGTGACTGATCCATCTTCTAAAGCTATTGTTGTGAAGGGCCCCAGCGAAAGACTAAAAGGGGCACTGGGCTCTTGTTTCGGGCACTTCCGTTGCGCCTTGTCAGCATGCTCTCCCTATGCTCCCATTATCTACGGCTATTTAGTATGCATGCGTTGCATATGCTAGCGGATTTAGAATTGTATTGGAATTGAGAATTGAGTTGAGCAGAGTAGAACTTGATATAATCGATCTTAGAATAATGTAAATAGCTTCCATTTGATTGATTACTTAGAATAAATGTCACATCTAGTCCTTTTCTTATCCCATGCTCGCCCAATTTACAATAGCTATGATGTCAAAGCTATGATGTCAACAGAGACGTCGTGGCACTTGTAGAGTAGGGGGGGGGGCAAGTTCAAAGATTTTCCGATTAAATTCAAAACCTCTATCCTTGCCAAAAGCTAAAGTCCGAAAACTTTCCGACGAAACCTTAAAATTTCTGAAAATCCAACGATTTCGAAAAATTGGAGGGGACGTGGCGGTAGCTTTTAACTACCGGCCTAGCCTAATTCACAAAGGTAGGGAATAGTCCAAAGGTTGCTCGGAATATTTCATGCCTACAACCTGTAACAGCAAATTCATTGGATAAAAGCAGTGTCCGAAAAGAAACCACATAAATGTAAGCAGAAGAAGATAGAAAACTAAGTCTGTTAGTCAAAGAATAGGAAATACTAAAGCTTTCAATGATTTATGAGATAGCAACTTGAAATGATGAAATGACAATACCTGGTCTTATCCACTTCAAAAATCTCAATCCAAAATAAACCTCATTCTTCGTCCTTTAGAAAACTGAGGTAGACCAAGAATCCAACTCATCTGGCTTAGCAAAAGAGCTCAAGACTGTATTCATATGAGAGAAAAAACGCCCACCTACTAAGATGGAGCAGCTACGCTCTAAGGGACCTTTATTTAATGCCGAGTTGGGGCTGGAAGATTCTTTCTTCCCAAATGCTCTGACGCCCCTTTTTGGAATCTTAGTTTTGGTGGCTTCCTGTTGAAGCCGACCTAAAGTTTTGTTGGCCTAGCTGCACATCTTTCAGATGTATACACGGAATTAATGCTGACTAGTCTGGTACGACTTCATTACGGACTCCTTCATGAAGTTGTGCTATGAATGCACATCAGCAAAGGATCCATACAAGCAAACAAACCAAAATGTTCATATAGGTAAAGCACTATACGTCCATTTGCAGAAATGACCCTAATGCTAAAGGCAATCTCACTTACTGAATCAGCTTCTTTGATCACATGAACAGAAAGTACTTCACAGTGTAAAACAGCATAAAGTAAACCGACCCTCTCTGTAACCAAGTCAACAGGGGTGGACCCAGAGCTGGACTTGGGGGAGGGGACTTTATTGGCTTTTCATTTGAGAAGTTTCTTAACTCTATTGTTTGCTATAGGAAATATTGCTATTTGGGAGCTATGGCCCCCGGCCTTCCTGCCCCTCTATAAGTAAACTGGTTATCATACCTGCATGATATATCATTCCACCATCAAACACACCAAAATCAGCAGAATTCATGGCAATCTTTTTGTAGCAATCCTGTTCGTCCATCCCAAGAACACAGGAAAATGCATTTTGGGGATCATTTTTGCTCACATCGCTTGCAATGGCCTTGCATCTTTCCAATCCACTCGATGACGTCACACACCATCTTGGATTTTGGCAAACAGCTGAAAAATACGAATAAATGACACTCGTTCAGTTGTTCAGAAGTAGGCACATATTTCGTCACAAAACCGATCATTGTAGAGCAGAGGCGGGCTGATCCACAGGGGTAATGGGAAATATGTTTCAAAATGAGCCCTTTGCTGTTTTGCTGCAAGCGCAACCGCGTTGCAGAGCCTTCAGCATGATACAGGGCTTTTGTAAAGAAAATTCTTGAATTGCACATAACGTCCAGGGATGCTGATTGTGCCCCCTACTTTTAGCGAAAAGGGGTAAGTAAATGTCACTACCTCGGTCATTAAGTGTGACAGGAACCGGGGTGGAAGCAAATCATTGAAATTACCAAAAATGTTCATACCTCATAAAAGAATTCGTAACATCACAATAATATGCGAGAGCTTTTCATGCCTCCACTTATCAAACTTTATTCCTCTGCAATAACACTTTTACTAACAAGAGGTTTCTTCATCTACAGCCAGAAACCAACCATAGTGACAGGGTATTCTTCATCATCAGTTTTAGAGCTTTCTGATTTAGAAGAATTGTAGAACTGAAGAGCTCAGTATGAACTGTCATTATGCAGTTCATGATAATATTCTAGAAAAACTCTCTTTGGTTTCATAACCCCAAAATTTTTCAAAAAAAGCTTTTCAACCTCCACGAATAATCTTTAAAACTTTTCATATCCTTGCGAGTTTGGTTCCGCCCCAGTACCAGTGAAACTTTATGACTACTCCCTAACAATTCCATTTCTGGCTGTGTTTCACCAGAAACATTAGATGCAAAACTCCTGGGGGGAAGTATAGGGGTGAAGCAGCCCCCCGATGATGAAAAATTAGTAATTTGTCGGTCAATTTTTTTGGCTGCTGGTATATTTGTAGGGCAATTCTGAGCACTTTGCATGTAGATGCTCTTCCCTAAACGCCAACTTTTTCTCCGGTGTTCATTTGCAAGGCCTAAATTTAGTGTTTACTTGTAACACTTTGTGCAGTTGTATATTAAAACTGTACAATTGTACTTGATGAAAGAGCCTACTTGTACATTATTTGTTTACCGAGCCTCTAAAAACTAGGGCGTATCTGCTTACAGAGTCTCTCAAAAATAGGGCATATCTAATTGTCCTAGTTTGAAACGCTTCTTGGAAAACGCAGCTGAATTAAAAATTTCAACAGAAGAGCCATGACAAGAAACAAGTCACAGGTTTCCTTTCTTCTTTATTTAATGCGACAATCCAGAGTACATTAGGCTAGTTCGACGTACCCGATGTTAATTTCAGACGTAGCCAGACATACCGTAAAAATCCGACTAAGCACCCAACACCTAATAAGCGCTCTCTTCGAATTAGCGCCCAGGTAAAACCCTTAAAGTTCAATAAGTGCCCAGCACTTCTTAAGCACCCCCTGCTAATACACGCCCATCTTAAGAAACAGGGCGCTTATTCAAAAACTGTGCCGAGTGACTCGGCGCTTATTCGAAAATTTTGCCTTCTTTCAAGTGCTTCCATTATCTTGAAAAAAGCCGGAGTGGCAATACATTTACCATACCGATTGACCCAGAAAAATTAACAAGGCTCAGACAAGGCATAAAGAAACAAAATACTCTCAAAAAAAGTTATAAAAATCACTCCCCAAGGGTCGTTTCTATTACTTTTGAAGAAGTACTAAAGTAAGCTAAAAAGTATAAAGGGATTTTTCCCAGTGATTTCAACATAGATCCAATTTCCTGTGTCTGCCCTCAAAAATTGATTTAGCAGCTTCGATAAGTCAACTGGTACATGTCCTACGACAGTGAGAATTATGGTGTTTTGAGTGATTTCAAAAATTTTATTTGTTTGTTTGGAGAAAACAGTATAAAATCATCACCACTTTGGTTTTGATTTGTTTCATTGTAAGTGTTAGAAAAATTATTAAGCGCCCAGCACCTAATTCCACTTTGATTAAGCGCCCAGGTAAAAAACCTCAAAAATAAAATAAACGCCCAGGGCACTAGTTCGGATTCTTACAGTACCATAAGACGTAACCGATGTTAATTTAAGACATAACCAGAAAGACTTTACCTAGGAAATATAGGACGTTTCGAGACATCATGTCTCATCCTCAGCTAATATAAAGTGGCAATAAGGAGTTTTATAGACAAAATTGGGGGAAAAAACAAGCGGGAAAAACAAGTGGGAAATCAAGGAAAGTAAACTCACGGGGAGACAATCTATGGGGGAATATAAAGTAAATGCCTATATAAGGAAATTCGGTTACTTCGAACTAGCCTAATGAACTCTGGAATGTCGCATTAAATAAAGAAGAAAGGAAATAATTGTCCTAGTAGTGAGAGCTGCATTGTAAGCCAAAGTAAACGGCGTGGTCTCAAAAATTCTTCTGGAGCACAGTCCCCAGACCCTCTCCTTTTCTTTTCATGGAGATATCTTTGCTAAAGAGCAATAGTTTTCCTCATCCGCCAACCTTCAAAAGAGTTTCCTTTAGAAACGCTGTAAGGTGGCAGCCATGCTGGTTTTTAGCTTCTTTCATGCACATCATGTATGCCGAATTTTGGAGACCACACGCATCTTCTAACACAAAGTGGACCTGTCAAAATTTGTTACTTTAGGCTCTGGCCTTAATGACTTCTACACATGACATACCCCTTTCAAATTTGATCGGCAACGCCCCTTTTGTCGGGCAACCATGCCTCACGCCCCCAATGTCTCAAGCCCCCCCCAATGGAAGCACCGTACTTTCGCCCCTGTTTATCATAGTTATTAAGAAGTTAAGACTCGGAGCTTGTTTTGATCAAAAAAATGATTTCCTTCACAATTACACCATAGTTACTTCATAATTGTTTTTGTAACAATGATAGTACTTTACCACAGCACGAAAAAGCGGCAACATTCTTTTCACACACTAAATGTATATCCAGATGCGGTTACATGTGATAGGATGCGTCTAATTGGCCCCAAGTGTGACCAATTAGGACCTATTAACCATTATTTACTTGAAGAGTCCCAATGAGAAAACAAACTCTTTTTGTCTACACAAGACTGGGTTTTGAGTCTTGATGTAAACGGATTCCAAAACACTTAAATGAAAAGACGATCTTGCTTGCCCAATGAGTCGAAAATTGTAGTCTGTATATGTTTTGGCGCATTCTGGATTTGGAATAAGGTGTTGTCCTATGGCTGACTCACAATTAATTTTAGACTTGTTGTTTTTACATATACGAGGTGGCTGCTCTCTTGCGGCATAACTTTTCTTCCTGATACTCGTGGGGACATGCTATTTTGTTCTGTCTTCTAGTATCTGCGTAGTGTCACCTTTAGATCACTATCCGACGTTTTCATACTCTGATGAGTGATGGATGAATAAAAAGCTTTCAGTATGTGAAAAGAATGTTGCCGCTATTCTGTGCTGTGGTAAAGTTCTGTAGTACCAACAGACTATTAACAATAATAGTCTACACTAATTGGATCATTCACATCAATCTTGTTTCAAGCAACATTGATGTGAATGATCCAATGCAAGTCTTGGTAAAATGCCAACTTCCCCTTTCATCCGTTCCTGCAGGGCTTTTTCAAGAAAAATGTAGAACTGCACATACAATCCAGCGAAGTTGTATTGAAGATTTGAATTCTGGTTGCAGATTCTTTTACACTACTTCCCACGTCCCTGATCTTACAGTTTACTTTTCGGGTGTTTTACGAGCTCTGATTTAGTGTACCATTTTCAACTCAGCAACATTTGGGGGTTCAAGCCCCCCGAGCACCACCGATAGCGACATTCCTGGCTAACGGTGTTCGTAACAGCTACCACTTCACAGAGGGGCAAATTAGGGGAAGTGCCAGGAATTTCCGACTCTTCCGACGAGGGGGGCTAAAATACGGGGCTATCGAGCCCGTGTCCCCTGCAGCTACATCCTAGCAGGAATTTGAGATAACTGTTGATTCAACTTGTTGACCGAACAGGGATTAAACAGTGAATGTGAACACTGGAGTAAGTAAACTTCCTTATTACAAAGAACTAGAAATTTGATCACTTCCTGTGGCAATGCCAACTTGGGGATTTGCAGTCATCAGAATACCGTATTTCCTCTAAAAGCGCCCGGGTGATTTTTATATTGTTGATACTCTTGGGTGGGCGCTGTTTCGAGGGAGCTGCTTCTATTGACGATGGGCGCTTTTTAACTAGTTGCTGCTTTAAACAAGTAATTCTAAAAGCTTAAGTAAAAAGTGCACATAAATTTTAGAGCTAAACAAACTACATGACCTTAGTGCATGAGTAATAAATTGAGTCAACTTCAAACAAATGCCCATTTCTTTATCATCATCACCACTATCAATACCGTTCTCTACATGATCGTTTTTGGCAAACAATGGCTTCATGTCTGATTAAAGGAACATTCCTTGTGTTGACTTCAATCCAGCAGCTGTATTTTCATATGGTTGGCCGGTTCTCTCGAATTAACGAATTAATTTTTGCTAATCCCAATCATCATTCCTATTCTGTTCCCGAATTTTTTATCATTACTCCTGAGGATGGAAGCACTTTATTGAGGTTGGGCGCTTTCTATGTTTACGATGGTCTTGAGGGGGCAATTTTTTGATGGAGGCGCCTTTTCAAGGGAGGGCGTTTTTTTGAGGAAATAGGGTATTCATCCATGTTGATAGTACTTGATTAGAAATTGAAACCTGTTTTGGACAACCGATTACTCTAGTTACAAATACATTCTTTTTTCATAAGAGCACCTAAATCTTTTCCCATCCTCAATATTCTTAAATTTTTCTGATTTTGAGCCTAGAATTATTCTTAATTTGTTCATAAATACCAAAGGTGTAACTTCGCCTAAAAATATAAGGAATATATTCCAATCTTTGTTGATGCTTTACTACATCATAAAACTAAGCAAGAGCTTATATTTTGTATCAATAATGCAAAAGAACATCTTTAAGCAGTATTATAGTTAGGATACAAAAAAATTCTTATGTCTTGATGAAGCTAGAGCCTCGCATTATTCTTGAATTATTCCTAAATTTCAGCCATTTTGAGTCTCGATAATCTTATAGACTTAATTCTTATAAAAAGTGTACAACTATATGAATGGAGCATTTAGGAATAGCCAGGCTCAGAATCGCCGAAATTTAACAATAATGTAAGAATAATGTTAGGCCCCATTCACACTATACCGGATTCATCACATATCGGATTACATCCTATATCAGATAGGCCTTCCATCCACATTATACCGGACGAATCCGATATGCTCCGTATCGCCTTTGCGGAGTGAAATCACTCCGCTGTGAAAGTGGTATATATCGATATCGGATCACTTTTGACCTAGTGTGAACGCATGAATCCAATACATCGTCGCTCCAGAAGCTCTCTCTGAGCTGCAGTCAGCTCTGTTTTCGCGCGTCAATCAATTTTCAAAAGTTCCTCTAAACAAAAGGCTTAAGGCTGATTTCCACGAGGCGAATGTTTCGCTGCGAATTCGTAGCGAAACGATTCTGCGCATGCGCTGTGACATTTGCGATTTCGTAGAGAAATCGCCGCGAATCCTTGAAGAAATTCATATCTTGGCGCGCACATTCAAAGATGGTGTCTGCTCGAAGCTTGCTTATACTGAAAAAGAAGCTACTGCTTTTGAAGCTTTTAGAAGTCAAGAAGAGAAAAAGGAGGAAAAAGTATTGGGTACGAAAAGTATACAAAGACCGGCTGGAAAAGGGAGAGTTTCACATATTGGTAAGGGACTTAAGACTTCATGACCATGAATACTTTTTCTCATGCTTTCGTATGTCACCGTCAACATTTGAAGAGCTCCTATCTTTTGTTGCATCCAATATTAAAAAAGAAAGTACTGTAATGCGAGATCCAATAGGGCCAAGTGAGAGATTGGCTCTTACATTGCGGTATTTGGTGACAGGAGATGCCCAGCGCACAATTGCTGCCAGCTATAGAATAAGCCCCTCATCAATAACTAGGATATTATCAGAGACATGTAATGCACTATGGGTTTCATTGTTGAACCTGAAATTTATTGACCCCCCAAGTACAGAGGCCCAATGGAGAGATATTGCAGCTGAATTCGAAAGCAAGTGGAACTTCCCACATGCACTAGGAGCAATAGATGGGAAACATGTTGTTATGCAAGCCCCACA
>OLMO02000006.1:2341226-2354737 GCA_900291935.2 Cassiopea xamachana | reverse complement strand
TGTTGCATTCCAAGGATTGCTGACAAAACGTTCGCATTTTGCCCAGAAAGTGCCTCAATTGGCAGAGTAAAATTAAATTGGCTACCTCTGTTAGACGCCATTTTGCTTTCACTGTTCTCTTTCCACCCTTCGCCGCGAAATAGTAGGACTCTATCCTACTCCAAGAGAATTCGCCGCGATTCGCTACGAAATCTCAAAGAACTAACTGCGCATGCTCAAATCCATTTCGCAGCGACTTCGCAGCGAAATTCGCCTCGTGGAAATCAGCCTTTAGTGGCCTGAATGAAGCGGAGTGGAGTAGCGTGAACAATGTAAAATTGTGATAGGGGATGCGGTCAAGAATGTGGTACAAGATGAATCCGGTATAATGTGGATGGGGCCTAAGGCTCAAGCTTCACATGTAATCTGATCCGATAATGAGCAGCTTTTGAATATTAAAGAATTGAAATATCTTGTGAATAAAAGCAACTTGGTTTAGGCCTATTCAGAATTTCTCCTTATCGGTTTAGATTACAGCGGCATATCTATTTGCACTATCAACACAATATTTACTATTTCGCTCCAGGGACACCTACGCTGGTGGGTAGGAGGGGCAGCTGCCCCCTCTGCCCTCATCCATGAGGGAGCAGGAGGGGCAAGAATTCCCCTTCATACTGAACTCTTTCCACCTCTCCTATCTTCTGAAAGAGTATTTTCCGGCATTGTAGACAGTTTGGTTCATAACCATTTTTCTGGGGCAAGCACCCAGAACCCCAAATTGACGTTGTACTACCAGGAGACCAACATACTAAGCATTTTTGTTCTGGAAAGAAGCTTGAAGACCCAAATCTACCCTATGGAGGAACATACATATACATAGATATGCCCTCAGAAGGAAGCCTTGCCCCTCCTGACCTAGGCATGGGCAGGCGTCCCTGTTCCGCTCCACTTTTGTATTGCTTTATGATGAAGTAAGACAACAATAAAGTTTTGAATACATTCTTCTGATTCCCACCCAATCACCCCCAATCACTTACTATTAATTTTCCAAAATCTTTTCATCCCCCGATTATTACCATCCCCCAACTATTCGGCACTCCAGAGTGCAGAACTATCGAAAGTCATGGAAAACTTTTGAAATACCTGCTTACAATGTTTTCTATAACTGATTAAACTATTTTGGCATACAACATACAAACCCTCTTATCCCTAACAGTCTCCAATGACAATGGAGCTGAGAGCGCTTCATTAATCTCATGACAGACCAGACACACGCTATGTAATTGTAGTATGCATACTGCAACCTCCAATAACCTAAAACACATTGCTATCAAACGAGTCTCAGAAGGCAACTGTAATGGAATTGACAGAGAATGAGGTTTCTATCATCTGGTACAAATAAAAAGCGACATACACATCATCTAGTCGCTCATTGAAATGTATTACTCAAAAGAAAGGAAACCACCTTTGTTCTGCTTGATATAAACAAAGCTTAGGTTTACAACGAGTGGAGAGTTGAGGCTCCCAGCAGTTAAGAGACGATTTTCCCAGTGCAATAAGCGACTACTATAGATCACAATACTATCATGTTACAATTAATGGCTAAATGTAACGCACATACACAAGTCAAGCGCCATTAGTAGACACTCTTCCTTAAGAACTATACATACTAAAAACAAGACGAAAAAAGAGCTTACCACTTCCAATGACGGTGACAAACACGCAGACGAGCAAAAGATACATCTTTTAATGCAGGTCGAATGGAAATAGGTTCTTGAGGACTGAATCTGCCTTCTCGAGGACTGCGCTCCTTCTGCTGTGGGAGCATCAATG
Organism: Cassiopea xamachana; assembly: GCA_900291935.2. Taxonomy (NCBI): domain Eukaryota; kingdom Metazoa; phylum Cnidaria; class Scyphozoa; order Rhizostomeae; family Cassiopeidae; genus Cassiopea; species Cassiopea xamachana. Next base: position 2,352,925 of record OLMO02000006.1, on the reverse strand, counting down.
CACGAGGTCGCTGCGACCGAAGGCTAGGGCCCAGGATTGGCGATCACCCGAGTTCACCCCATAGAAATAGCTTGGCCCCAGGTAGTTACTTTACACAGTATGTATGCTAATAGTGTCCGAAGTGGAACTTCATCATGAGGTTCATGGTCCTAAAAATCAGGCTAGCCTTTCTACGTAAAATGCACTTATTTCTTAGGTGACTTATTACTAAGTTATCAAATCATATATATGGTTGCAAATTTTAGAAACACTTCAAGAATAACATTCTATCTTTTACTATAAGGAAAGTACACCCGTTCTACAACCGGCCTACTTACTGGTGAAATGAAATGTTTTTCTGCCCTGAAAGCAACTCTTTCCGTGGAATCCAACGATTTTCGCAGCCAAATGCTGCACAAGAAATTACCATATTCAAGTTTTCACGCAAGTTCTTAGATCGACGCTTTAGATGTGTAGCGGCAGTTTGGGAAACCACAACATACACTACTCCGAAGCATTATCAACTGTAATTTCCTGCAATTTTCTGCGAATGGGGGGGGGCGGTGTCAGAGGTTTTTGCCCTGCAGAAGTGGATTTTGCCCTGCGAAGAATTGATCCATAATATGATAACAGATGCTAAAAGAACACCATTACAGTGGTGATAAATGTGAGATATAACGTCATGAGTACCAACGATGTAAATCCTCATTTGATTGACACCAATGTGTACTTATTCCAACACTACACAAATAACAGACCCCAATGTTTTGAAAATGAGGCATGCAGGCAGGCTTATTATTGGACGCACACAGAAAAAACCTGTAGGTACTGTAGAGTGAAATGGGAGAAAGATGGGGGTCTGGGGGCTTGCCCGCAGAAACACTTTTTAGGACCTCGCCCTCTAGAACGTCGGGAAAACCTCTTTTGGAGCATTGGATATCATTGCTGTCATCATTTATCATTGTGCTCCGAAGGAAAACTGACCCCCTAACATGGAAACAAAATGCGAGTATGCTACTCTGACCTATCATTTTGGCGTCGTATGCCTGAAGTCCAACGCTAGAAATAAGATCTCAAGGCTCGGCCAAACTAGGAAAAATTTTCATATGACATTGTTGCACAAACGAAAATATGTTTTCGCATGTTTCTGTGACACGAAATGAGGGTGGCTAAACTTGTCTGACAAAGTCTGACAACATGTTGTTGTTGCTGCCGCTGCTGATTTTTGGTGCGAAAAATCAAAGCTAAAATGGAAGTAAAGCGAAAAGCAGTTGCTGCCGTTTTGCTATTAGAAGGTCTAAATGACGAAGAAGAAAAAACGAAGAGATCTTGCAAAGTAAGACAATAGTTATGGAGCAAGACCGAATGGGCTTGTTTGACTATGTGAAAGAGCATGCCATAGGAGACAAATAAGTTTAATTGATCTCCGTTGCATCATTTGAGCGTTTGGAAAGCAAAGCACTGTATTTCAAAGAGGGCAATTTTGCTCCATCTGCTCCCCTAAATGAAAAGCACGAGGGGGCACTTCCTCCCCTCTGCCCCCACAGCGTCCCTGGATGCCCGGCATTTCTGAATGTAAGGATAAATGTGTGCATGAGAGAAAATGTTTCAATGCTGGTAAGCCCAAGTAATACGGTTACCCAAAAGAAGAGATGGCTCGAATTAACCAGGAAGAACTCTGTGATTTTGGGCCGGTGAATTTTGTTCAAACTATCTGCATGAAATCCAAAGGGTGATATGAATCCTCAGGCTTAGTGAATTGATTTCTCACGGAATATGTGTACTTTAACCCTGGTTAGATTTTGAGGTCCGCAAAATTTGTAAACAAGATAATAGACTCAAATTTCAGCCCGGATAAATTTTTAAATGGACTGATATATCACATGTAATCAGGCCCTTAGTTTTTGATATGGTCTTTTTGTACATACTCTGGCACACCATTTCATAATTTGATGTTACTGTCCAAGCACTGCTTTTCTTCTAAATTATGATGAACATAAAAATTCATATTCGCTGAACGCAAAACTTTATTATTAAACTAAATTAAATTCATATTCGCTGAATGCAAATCTACGGTGCTTTTCAACATTAATGAAGGTGGGAAAGTCCTGACAAAGGATTCGGATATGCTTGAAGCATTAAATCATCATTTTGTTTTTGTTGGAACAAACTTGGCTAAAAAATAACCTCAAAGCCAGATGATGATTGCTTGAAGTATGTCGTCTCTGTCAATAATAAAATGACTTTGAATACAATTAATACGAAATATGTTTTAAATGCTATCGGGCGACTAAAGAATGGAAAGGCTTCAGGTCCACATAAAGTTACCATAAAGCTGGCAAAAGATGCTGCGAAATTCATTGCCTACCCCATTATGTGCATTTTCAACTCCTCAATAACCAATGGGATTTTTCCTGATGTATGAAAAACAGCAAGTGCTACCCCGATTCATATTCATAAGTCAGGATCTAAGTCAGACCTAAATAATTATAGGCCTACTTCAGTTATATCAGTATTCGCTAGGATGTTAGAACAACTGGTACATGACCAATTACCCGAGTTTCTTACGATCAACAATATTCTGACGAGCAGTCAAGCTGCTATTCGTAAACTAAACTCAACCGTAATAAGCAGCACTGATGACTTGCATGAAAATATGGATAACAAAAAATGAACCTTGCCATATTTCTAGATTTAACAAAGGCTTTCGACACTGTAGATCATAGCATACTTATAAAGAAGCTCAACTCTTATGGTATTGCAGACCGAACAGGTGATTGGTTTGAATCTTATCTATCAAGCAGAACCCAGTTTTGTACTTTGAATGGGAACAAGTCAAAACAAAAAAGTCACATGCGGTATACCTCAGGGATCTTGCTTTGGGCCCCTTCTATTTATAATTTACCTTAATGACTTTGAAAATAGCCTTCAATATTCAAGAGCTATGTCTATGCGTTCAAAAGTCTATGCAGATGACACAAATGTAATAATAGCATCTGATGACATACAGAGAATGATAGATAATGCAAGTCAGGAGATGCTAAATCTCTCTGAGTGGATGAGAATTAATAAACTCAGTCCGAACCCTCAAAAAACCGAATTTATGATCATAGGGCATCCACTCAAAGCCAAACACCCTAGCCTCCCCGAGAGCCTGGTGCTTAATAACCGTAATATAAAAAGAGTAACGCAAACAAGTCCCTAGGATTGATTGTTGATGAAAACCTTTCTTGGGAAGCACAATTCAACCGTACAATGGGCAAAATTAGCTCTGGGATTTGGGCTTTAAAGAGATTGAAAAATATACTACCTCAGTCATAACTTTCCTATGTCTATTATGCATTAGTTGAAAGTCAATTACGCTATGGTGATGTTGTTGAGGGGTAGTTTGTCGAGAACAAAACTGGTTGCCCTTCAGAGCTACTAACACGGGTTCTCAAAATAATCAGGAATGCCAAAATTAAAGATAATTGGTCACGCCCTGGGATGAATGTAGAAAACATAATTTGCTTTGATAGGAATGTTATGACCTATAAAATCATACACAAACTTTGCCCAAAAAGCTTCCTAGAGAAGTATAAACCAAGGTCTAGTTTCTCATCCTACAATACAAAAAATAGCCAAAATCTCCAAATCCCTAAACATAGGATTGAGCGCTATAAAAATGCTTCATTACTCAGCTCTTAAGGAATGGAATAATCAGGCACCCCGATGTAGGGGGGCCGGGGGGCCATGGCCTCCCCACTTTTTTGCCAAAATATCATAAGAAGAATTGTTAAAATATCCTTGGTTGTTACTGATTATCGGTTCAAATCGAGGATTGCATGAATGAAAGGGATAGGCTGCTTGATAAGAGAAATTTATAGCAGCGCTGAGTGACTATTAAGCCGACTAAACTAAGACAGGCATGTCCAAAGTCCGGCCCGCGGGCCAAATCCGGCCCTCGGTCAAATTTTATCCGGCCCGCAGCCTAGTCATGAAATATATAACGCTCGTATACTGTTTTTTGGCTAGCAGTATTAACATTCTTCATTTACCCACTAGAGACCAACAACACTTTACACAACACAACCCCCAACCCGCTAGAATTCATAGTCAGTGGTTTTCCACCAGAATTCTCACGTAAGAGCACAATTACTTCTGTTTAAGAAAAAAGGTTAAGTGAATATTCAAGTGCATGTGATATGCTTGTTTCAAATGTACCAAAAACATTCTTAAGATGTTGAAATTGAAACAAAAAAAGCAAATGTGAAACACAAAGTGGCTTCCAAAAAGTTTCTTAACTTATCGTTGCTATATGTAAAAAAGGTTGGCCCCCACCACTTGAAGTTGAAATTCCCATTTTTAGGCAGCTTTTCAAAAATAGCTCGGTCTTATGTTTTACTGATGTAGTGGATCATTTGCAAAATCTAACTGATGAAAGGTGTCTGATACCAAATGTCATGATCATCATTTACATCCTAATGGTGAGTCCAGCAAAAAGTGCAACACCAGAAAGGTCTTTTTCGCTCTCTCGCAGAATTAAAACCTGGCAACGAGCAACCATGTCCCAACCAAGGTTCAATTCTCTAGCCATTCTTAATTGCCACAAAGATGAAACTGACAAAATCGATCTGTGGGAAATGACTTTGTTAGCAAGCATAATGAGCGATATCGTACCTTTGGAAAGTTTTTTAAGACGATTTCAATGTGTAAATATAAGTAAAAATGTTTTGAGTGGGGATACTTGTCGACAGATGCTTTTAGTTATGCTTTCTATGAAGTACTAGAATTCCTAAAGTACTTAAACAAATTTTGATGATTTTCAATCAAGAAAATGCAGGCCTAAATGTAAAGATCACGTCTTTACTTTGAAATTGGATTTGTGATTGTTAGCAAATGATTGATAAGAAGAGTAGCTGTGTAGCTTAAGCATGTAAAATTTTTTATTACTCTGTTAACTATGTATTCCAGCCCTTTTGGTTCTAATAAAGTTTTATAATAATTACTACAGTGCCATTGTTTAATAACTATTACAATTTTATAATTGCCTTAGAAAAATAACATTAGATAGCGTGTATGTAGCAAGATTATTGTGTTCGCAGAAATTTATTCTATTTTTAGCCTACTTATCACTTGGTTCAGACTTACAATCGCCCTATATCAAAACAAAATACCCCCTAAGAGTACCATCGGACATGCTCCTCCATTTGGAAATTTTGGCCCCCCCACTTTCAAAATCGCATCGGGGTGCCTGATAATACGCCTAGAGACATACGTGAGTTGCCAACAATAAATACTTTCTAAAGGCGACCGAAATTGTATAGGAAGAGCAAGACATCACTAAACACAACCCCCTGGAAGAAAAGCTCCACTCTAAATAGGTTTTTGTTTGTTATTCAATATCAATAGCTACTTTTAGTTGTATATAATGTAGTTCGTAGATTGTTGTTTTCTGTTTTTCTGTACTCATGCTGAAGGGTTTTGTGTATAAAATTTGAATATGAATACGAATATGAAAACAATCACCAAGAAGCTTTTGTTTTTTCGCTTATTACGTCACAAAATGTCACATCAAGGCTTGTGGCTCAAAGAAAAGGGCTGGGAAATCTGATAACATTGTGGCACATAACGAAGAACAGCCAGACTGAATCTCAATTTTACTGGTTCTTATAACGAAAAGACCAAGAGCTCTCTTTCGATAAGCATTTTGGTTGGTGAATTTACTGAGCATTGCAGCTCGGTGCCCTCGAGTCCTTTTGCTAGCTCTAGAGGAAGCTAAATATGATACTGAAATATTGCTACAGGCACGAAGAAATATGACCGTAAAATTCGTACTAAGCTGCCCTTCCGTCTGCTCTTGAAATGGTTTGCTATCCAACTTGACTTCCCAGTCTTGCTGGTATCTACTTTAGCGCCCTTCCTCTTTCCTTCATGACTGGAGTAAGCCGTTCACTTCTATGGTTAAACTAGTTGTCCTATGTTTTCAAAGTGTTTTTCTGTCTAGTTTAACGCCGTTTCTCTTCTCTGGTGACCCTTCAAAACGCTTAGCTGGGAAGTACGGCCCCAGCCCCCTTTCAGACGGCCACCGACATGATGTGTCCCTACAGGCCGGTTTCCATTAGAGCACTTTCGTTCGCGCGTGCGCTGCGTCTGGAAGTTGACAGAGGTTCAACTCCCATAGCTCTCAGATATGACAGCGCGCGATCGTCTCCCACCTCATTATTTTCTTGCTGCGCATGCCTGAGAGTTGAGTGCTGGGCCCTCGCGACCAAAAGCGCTGCAATGGAAATCGGCCTTAATGAAAGAAGCAGGCATAATAATCGATAGAAAGAGTCTTCAAGACTCATGCTGGAGGTATTTCAAAGACTCAAAACTCCAAATTCATTGAACCCTTCACACATTTAGGGATATTTCATCACAAGCAAGTTGAATACAACTTGAGGATCAATCATCATCATCATCACTATACGGATAGGTCGTAGAGACGATCTGCCGTGGCACCCCTACAGAATCGTCTCCAATTTTCTCTATCTTCTGCCTCTCTTACAATTCTTGCAATGCCGATTCCTGCTATGTCTTTAATGTTGTCTATAAACCTCATTTTGGGCCTACCACGTTTTCGCTTTCCAAAAACCATCGGAATTAAGGCCGTTTCTAATTACTAAGTAAATTACTTCCAAAACGGAACCACGCGCAAAAAACACGTGTTGGGGCAACAAACACGAGTTGGGATTAGAGCAACTCCTGAGGGCCTAAGCTTTTGAGATCCTGAACGGGCCCCTCAGAGGTTTCACGAAACAAGTTCTTTTGTATATTTTTTAGAGGGAAAATTGAGCAGTGACCCCAATCTAACGGAATTCTTAAGGGCCTCGAGTGTTTCTGTTAAGCCGCTGAAACGCCTGGAGTAAATTCAGTTACTTAGGGAGGCAGTATCCCTTGGAGTACAAAAAACCTTGTGAAATGAGGAAGCATTTTGAAACAAAAATAATAGCTTGGAAGGGAAACAGTTACTGTTATTTATGTAGGTAAATAAATTAGAATTATACTTTCCCTCTTCCGAGCTAGGGGCCTGGTTAAAATAATTTGGTGGCCTGATTAGACTATCCGGGGGCCTGCTCGTTTACAAAAATAGCTAAATTCGACAAACGCTATCAACCAGTACGATCTTTATACTTATACAGAAACAAAAATATGTTCCTTGCCTGAACCATAAAAGCTCAAGCGGAAATCACACTTAGACGTTTAAACTATAACGTTTTCATAAGAAAACGGGATGGAAATGTTCTCGTATGACAACGGCATAGTGTAAACGCTATATTATTTTCTTATGCAATAGTCTTCATTGGATGCCGGATAGTAAAACGGTTCAGTGTAAACGGTAGGCCAGAGTGGAACATATACACACCACTTTCGTAGAAAACGGTATATTGTAAACGGAGTCATAAACCACAACCTCTTTTCAGAAGATCGGTTTAAAGATAAGTGGTTGCTGCTGGTGGGCTATCGGGCCAACCACTTCAAATCAAATTTTGTCTTTTAAGAGGAATTTTTTGTAAATATAAGAAGATTCAGATATGAAATAAAGAGACTTTAGAAGTTTAATAATGACCAATTCAACATATGTCCGTATAAATAACGCTTAGATGGTTTGATGCGATATTATGATGTCAACAGTGCGATTAAGAACCAAAAAAAGATTTGAAGTCTTTTCTGCAATAGCATGGTGAGAAAAACTTAGCTTTTTATCCAGCCAAGTTCACAGTTAATAGTAATACGTGGTCCTAGTATTCCGCACTTTTCTACCTTCATAAAATTCATGACATTTTAACTTTTGCAGCTTTCTTTTGTCTCTTTTTTTCTGCCTCTTCTTCCTTCTCCTTCTCTATCTCAGAAACATATTTATCAATTTCTTCATTCTCAAGCAACTAAAACAAAATAAAAATTTAAGAAAATTAGCAGGATCCGAAGGATGGCCTTTTGTGCGATACAGAATACACTCTTTTTTATGAGAACAATTTTATACGAACACGAGCTTGAAATTTAGTGAAAAAAATTAAGAACGAATTAAGAACAAGGCTGAGCCTGAAGCCTTGTCGTAAAATGTATTTTTGGAAAACGATAAAGAAACTTTCCACAAACAAATGGACATGAAATGTACTTTCCTCATCAGCTTGAGGAGAATTGGCAGCCTTGCAACTTCTCCTCTTTCGTTCATTTTTGCAAATTAGTTGCTCCTAGCGAAACTAGATACTGAGCTAGCATTGTCTATTCATAATTGTTTATTAAATTTTCTCAATAAAAACATTAATACGCAAGATAGATCATCTTGGTTGTAACGACTGTTGTAACATATGGCTCTCAGTTAATCAAAACATCCAATGTGGTCTTGCATATTGTCTTTTATGTATTTCTAAATGGCCTACAAGCTACTAATTTAAGAACAAATTAAGAACAAGTCAACCTCAAAATTTGGGGAAAATTAAGAGCATCCAGCCTGAACCTCAATTTTACTGGTTCTTATAAAAAAAAGTGTAGCCCTAATATCTCAGGATATCAAATCAGTCTCATGACTGAAATTATAGGACCATTAACCACATCATATATATTGGGAGTTCTTTGTAGACAAGGATACAAAATACATTCTCAAACTAAAGTTTTGTGCTGGCTTCCACAAGCAAAATTCAATCGATATAGACCTCAATAACTTCAAGAAGGGAATCGCAAAGTGGGACATAAAATGGTGTAATAGTCTAACATGTAAACAATGTCTTTGTCATATTTTCAATATTTGATTTTCATTAGTTGCTTCACAGCTGGTAAAGATATACATTGACCATGTATATCTTTACCAGCTGTAAACGACGTTATAACGATGACTATGACGGCAAAAAGGTTATTGTGAAACAAAGAGGGTCGCTACGCCTTAAACTTGATATGAGCTCAAAAATAAAAAATGACAACCAGCTGGGTTGGAATTAATGTTCTGAATAAAACACGGAACGTGCAATAAGTAGTTCTTGCTAGCAATTTTCGTTGGCTCGATCATAGTATGTAACAATAATTGTCTTGAGAACAGCACAAGCAAACATTAGGAAAACTGGTTGTTACCTAGGTAGAAGTTAAATTTCCAGGCACATGATTTTCTCACTAAACATAATACACACTTCACTTACTCTCATGGCTTCACCGCGCTTCATAATGGCCATTTCCACATTTTTGCTTCCTGATTGAACGACCTAAAGGGATACGAGACTGATCGTATAACTAACACATAGATACACAGAACTGCAGTATAAATCGTAGATGCACGAACATTAATGACAGCTATTAATGTCAGAAATCTATAAGACAAATTTAGGCCTTAACTCTTGCTTTATGAAAAGAATTTTTGTGCAGAAAAGCACCCCATATAATTTGCGTTTGAAGAACTTATTAGACTTGCCACGATTTAAGACAGTATCATATGGAGTAGAAAGTATTGTGTTTTTAGGCTGCTAATTGTAGCTTATAGTGCCAGAAGGAGCAAAGAATTCCAGAACTATAGAAGATTTCAAAAGCATTATAAAGCATTGGACAGGTCAGGAAAAATGTCCCTGTAGAATGTGCAGGCAACATGCTGTGCAAGTTGGCTTCATGACTTATGTTATTACTGCTTATGTTATTTACAATTAATATATAGTTTATTACTTTCTCAATGATGTAACTTTTTGCTTTAACTTTTACGAAATTATTTTGTAATGATATATTGTATGCAATCTTTTAGTTTTTGCAGTAGGCATAAAGTAGCTTTCTTTAGCTATTTGTAAGCTTACTATAAATAAATTGATAATGTAAACAATTTTTAATAAAGATAACAACTAAATACAATGGTAAACCTCACTATTACAGGTAGTTTACTATTGGCTACTTAAAGTGGCAATCGTGTTTGAAGCTAGTAGTTCATAAGTTCTGGGTTACACCATTCTCTATTGCGACAGCAGAAGATAAAATACGAAGACCTAATTGCGACGTTCATTATTCTTTTAATTATGAAGCTCGTCTGGTCAAATAATTTTTTTTAAACTTCTCATTTGAATATATCATTAACTAAATACAATAATACACCTCTCAAGTACATGGCAGTGTAAAATTGGCTTGCTTGTAAAGAGCATAACACAAAATGAAACAAAAACAGTAGAAGTAAGCGAACAAGGAAAAGGGAAATTAAATAGTTAAAAGTTCTGGGTTAGTCCAAGGCTTGTTTCGACGACAGAAAATGTAATAGCTGGATCGAATAGAGATGCTCATGGCTTTCATTATAATTCTTTTTGTGATTTTCTTATCAAAATGTAACTCTTGTAGTAAGGATATGCAGAAGATTCTGCAGCTGACTATATGTTAATACACAGTCAAATCTAAACAAAATTTCCGCAGTTTCCAGGCAATTCCGCCGGAAACCACATTTGCCTAAAATACGTTGGTAAAATCATTTATAATCAACATAAGTTTAGCGGTCCCTTGCATGTTAATTTTAAAACAGACCGAGGTGGAAGGGATTTGAAATTTCGCTCAAAATTTATGTAGTCCATTACAAGAAGCAATGGCAGTCTTGTTGGCCCTAATATACATTCAAATGGCGAATCCCATTATACTACCTTTGTTATTTTAAATGATTTATTAGACCAATATATTCTCCTCAAAAGTTTTGGTGACCCTGTTGAATCCCTTCCGCCCCCATCTGCTCCATAAGTAATGACAACTCCCTTAATGACGCAATCTGATAGCCACTACCCTTCTTAATGCAAAAAATTTACGAAATGGAAAGTGATTGGAACAAAAATAAAACATCTTTCAACTGTTTACTTTTCTTGCGTGCAGAACTTTTCTTACACACTCGAGAGCTCTAACTAAGCAACAAATAACTCCTCATATAAGCGTCTCCGGTAAATAAGCACCACATCAAAAGTCCTCAAAAATTCATAAATCTTGCGCTGTTAAAAGAAGGAATACCGTTTCAGTACCAATCATTGCACCATTTGTTGAAAGAAGGAAAAGATGTTTTGCTTTTTAGCATGAACAGTACAGCTCAGGATCAAAACTGCTAATATTTGTTGTTGTGATTTGTGTGAAAACTACTGGCCATATGTAAGAATTTCTTGGCAACTTAGGCCTTCTACCCCTTTGGTATTCTTTTTCTTTTCATGACAGAACAATTTTGGCATCACTTATCTTTGACATAAAAAACTGAGACCCAAAGGCTTTGTGTTTACCATGAACAAGTACTTAGTTCACAATAGAAGCTAGAGTTGTAAAGTGATCCAAAAAATGAGGTCAACAGGCCAAACAAGTCTTTTCAGATACCAAGCAAAGGATTGAACTCAGTTAATTTGGATTATTCCACCTAGATTAGAGAGATTTCAGAGTTAAAGTTTCACTAATATTGTCTGGAAATGCAGAAATACATGTTCAGACACAAAAGCAAGGTGCTCCCTTGACAGGAAGAAGATTTTGGCCATTGATATCCTATCACATCTTCTATTTATAGAAAAGCTTAGGCTTAGACAAGTCACTGGATTTTACAGTACATTAAAACCATCTAGTTTGGTAATTAGTCTTGGAGTCTTTCAGATACATAAGCAAAGTAAAATGGCAATAAATGAGATAGTATCTGTAGATCATACTGTCAAATGTGTACTTCTTGCTACAAAGCAATTGTAGCTTTTTCAACAGTTCCTTCAGTAACGGGGGGGGGGGGGGGG
>OLMO02000006.1:2317844-2335826 GCA_900291935.2 Cassiopea xamachana | reverse complement strand
CATTTCTTTTTTAAACAGTTGTCAGAAGCTCAATGTGTTTCCAAAATTTATCTGTTTCCCGCTTCCCAATGTTGGCAAATTTGATGTATATGCAATCAGAAGACGCTTACTCAAGACAGCAATAAGCAAAAGATCAAAGGAGAAGAGAAAACTCGTTTATGACATGGAAAAGATTGAAAAGAAAATATAGCAGGTTTTGTCTAACATTGAATTTTTTATCTTCAGCAGCGCAGGAATATTGATCGTGATGTTCACAAAATTGTTAAGACCCACCAAAAGAAACTCAAAGCTCTTACTAGGAACTGTGTACTGCCGTTTGACTCTAAAGATACCATTAAAAACACTTCTTCACATAAGTTAAGAGAAGATGAAAATGAAGCACTCAAATTTGGCCTATCGCACTCTATTGTTCCACCTTATGTTAATAAGACAGATATCTTTGCTTGCTTTGAGTCAATTCTTCATTCTATGGCAGGACGTTTGATTGATAGAAAGGATGAAAATAAATTAAAAGCTGACCTTTCTCACATGGCTAATTTTTATGTTAACTCATTTAAACTGTCACCTAAAGATATTAAAACACATAAAGTATTAAAAAATCTTCGTAAAAATAATGACTTAGTTGTGCTTAAGCCAGATAAAGGTAATACTTACTTACTCTCCTCCTGTGCTGTCAGCACATAGGGCAGAGAGGAGAGCTCGCCATACCAACCGGTCCTGAGCCTTCTCATTAAGGTTGACGTCTGTGATGTTGCCATCTGTCATGTCTTTCTTGATGGTTCCTCTAAGGGTTATTCTTGGTCTCCCTCGTTTTCTTTTGCCAGATGGTGTCCATTCCCATGCCTGTCTCGGAATTCTTGTTGGTGCCATGCATAGGGCATGTCCCAAGTAAGACCATCTTTTTCTTTTTATTGTTTTTATAACATCCTCGGCGTTTGCCTTTTCACGGACTTCTATGTTGGTGATGAAGTCATTCCATCTTATATTTATAAAGATAATGGTAATGGGGTAGTTATATTAAATAGGTCAGATTATACAGAAGGCATTCTTAACATAATTAACGACATACATAAATTTAAAGAGCTAGATAGTGATCCCACCATTATTAGAGAAGGCAAGTTACAACGGTTTCTTCGAGATCTTAAACGAAATGGTAAAATTGATAAAGACTTATACAGTAATATCTATCCAACAGGTTCGCAGCCAGCGCGTATTTATGGTTTACATAAAATGCACACGATTCAGTCTCCTACTGCTATACCACCATTTAGACCCATCATAGACCCATCGTTTCCTCTCTGAATACGTTTAATTATCAGTTAGCAAAATACCTATGTAGCCTTCTTCAGCCACTTCTACCTAATACATATTCTATTTCTGATACTTTTTCTTTTGTCCAAGAACTCAAAACTGTTGATATTTCTAACAAATTTATGGTTTCTTTTGACGTGGTAAGCTTATTTACGAGCATTCCTCTTAAAGAGTCTATTGATCTTGCTGTCTCTTATATTGCAGAAGGAAATCCTAATCTCAACCTTTGCAAAGTAAACTTACTAAGCTTTTCTCATTTGCTACATCTTAAACCAACTTTCTTTTCAATGGCAAAATGTATGATCAGATAGATGGTGTTGCTATGGGTTCTCCTCTTGCACTTGTCCTAGCAAATCTATTCCTAGGGCAATATGAAAATATCTGGCTCAACAACTATCAAGGCCCTTCTGTTCACTTCTACCGACGATATGTTGATGATACCTTCTGCCTTTTCAATACTGAACATGATGCTTTGTTATTCTTTGAATTTCTCAACTCCCAACACCCCAACATTAAATTTACCATTGGAAAAGGAAACAAATAATGTGTTGGCTTTTCTTGATGTCTGCATTAACAATAAGGACCCTTGCAGTCTCTTAACGTCAGTACATTATGAAAAGACTTTTTCTGGATTACTTACTAATTTCTTCAGCTTTACCTCCTATTCTTACAAAATTGGTCTCATTCGTACCTTAGTAGATAGAGCTTATAAAATTAATAACACTCTTGCCACGTTTAATGATGATGTTGCAAAACTTTTCGATATATTTACAAGGAATCAATAACCTGAAAGCTTAATAAATAGACTATTCAAATCTTATCTTAATATTGCTCAAAATTCCAATACTTCTGAATCACCTACTGATACCTCCACTATTTATTATAAGTTGCCACTTCTTTCTATTTCTATCTTTACCCAGTTCAAGGTACGTATGCTCGCTAAAAATTATTGTAAAAATCTTAACATCAATTTAAGCATTTTCATCTTTTAAGGTTAGAAACTTGATTTCAGTTAAGGATTGTGTGCCTAGTTCGCTCTGCTCTTGTGTAATATATAAATTCACTTGTGCGGAATGTAATTCCGTTTATATTGGCGAAACATCTCGCCATTTATCCACACGAGTGCGTGAGCACCTATTTACAGATAAAAACTCACATATTTTTAAACATCTAAAGAGTTCGAGTTCATGTAGGGATGCTTGTGGTGAGGGATGCTTTAAGGTGTTGGATTCGGCAAACACATACCACAGCTTAAAGATTAAAGAGGCATTGCATATCATGTTGGAAAGGCCTAATTTGAACAAGCAGTTACAGCATTATAGCGTTTTACTGAGTTTTTAACGTTCGTTCTTTTTTCGTTGCTTTCGTTCTTCTTTTCCATTAAAATATTCAATTGATAGTGTTGTGTTGTTATATATTCTAACGGTAAATCTTACTATATTCAACTGATGATGGTTTGATGAACAGACCGAAGCATGTCTTGCAAATTGAAAAATATTGTCGTGTTTCTTCGTGTACTATATATATATATATATATATATATATATATATATATATATATATATATATATATATATATATATATATATATATATATATATATATATATATATATATATATATAGTTATACATACAAACTGAAAGCAAGCCTAATGACGTAAGTTGCTTGATTCTTAAAGGGTGTATCCTACACAACAAATTTTTTATGCGATTCCTAAATGAATGGCGAACTGTGTTTACTAATGACATGGTGGTTTCTTACTCATACACTAAAACTCGATAATTACATAGTCCTTATTACACGTGCGTCATTCTTTTAGTAGCTGGCAACTTTAAGTCTGGTGAAACTGCTTGCTCTTCTCTTGTGGAGCTTCGACGTAAACCTAAGCAAAAAACATGTGTTGACAATATCCAGCCTTTCTGAAACGTTGAGATTCCAAAAATGCAAAACGACAATTACAGAATACACAAGAATAGATCCAAGCGCTTTCACAAACCACTTAATCTTCGGCCTAATCTCATATACGTTAGATACTGACAAAACAGTTACTTACTATATCGTGACGAAAATCTATCTAAAAAATGGCACTATTACAATGTTCCGTTAATTACGTTTTGATTGATTAGACAAAAAGTAAAAGTTGGTTCAAGGTAAGGTGATATAAATCAACAACGATACAAAAAAGATGGCGGACGTTCAGATATATGGTGAAGTGAAATTCACACCCAAAACCAACTTCTCGCTGTGCCCCCTGGAAGTTATATTGCTTGTTCCCATGTAAAATATTTAGCACTAACATTCTGAACCAACTGTTCAGGTTAGCCTTGACAACATCTGCGCAATGCAGTCTGGGTATAATTCATTGGGCATGAAGGAGGAGTGTCGAATCCCATAATACAATTCGAGGTGATTACGTAACCATATTTCAGAACCTCAGCAGACCACGACTAACAATCTTTGGCGTCGGTTGTTTCAAAAATTGAATAACCTTTTCATAGCAACAGAAGCTGCTTGCATTCAGCAAGAGACGCACGGGGTAGGACTCAAAGTTTTAGTTGTGTTTTGGTAACGTTTATGTAGCTTTTAATGGAGGAATATAATCGCTTTGTAGCTAATCCATGACGAACGTGATTCTATGCATTCGTTCATTACTCAGGCTCTACTGCATGTCCGTAAACGCTTTAAAAGAACAAGCTTTGTCTGTGTGTATCCTACACAACGCTTGTCCTTTTAACACGTTTTCGCACATCTATACCCAGTTACAGATTTTCGTCTTGTAGGTGCATCAGATTTTGCATGCGTGTTTTTTATGAGAGGCAACGTAGAGTATTAGCTCTTGTCTGTAAATTGCAAGAACCACACTTTAAAAAAAATATCAGCTTGTCACCTATCAAATTTTTCCTTCATAATTGCATGTTAAAATGATTTTGAAAGTCTCAAGTCAGGAAATATTCAACTGTCTCGTAGCTATATTACTGCGACACGTTATCTTGCAAAGAGAATGAAGGGGTTAAAAGTTTCCTCTATTAATGTACCTTTCTTTACTTTTATTAATGAACCCTTTCTGTGCTTTTTTCATGCGAATTTAAATCATTTATTTCCACTTTGAAGAAATCAATTGATGAATAACTCGGCAAGTTTCATTGAGTAGAAGTTCATGTAATTTCAGTTTTGTTTATATATTCTGTGTAGCACCAAATGTATGAGAGTTTGACTATAATATCCTCATCTAACGGCTCTAACGCAGACAGCCTGCGTACCGCCTCCATGAATTGGCAGCATGACAGACATGGAGGCGATACGTATCTGCATTAGCACCTCCACAAACAAACAGTATTAAGTATATCACCGTTGGCTAATTCATTTCTTCGATCATTCATAAATCACTATTTAGATGAAATGGAGATAATCAATTATTGTTCTTAATTCATGCCAAAAGCATCGTCCAATGCAGCGTAAACAGCCGGCCTTCAATAACCAGACTTAAGTGCTACATTGGACTTACATTAAAGGTTTAGACCTAAGTAGGAATCATCTATCCCTTTGTTTGAAACGTCAAATTTGTGAGAATGAAAACTTCATAATTTTCCTGTTTATTTATAAGAATGGAGTCTTCCAATACCAATGGCCACATTGAAGCAACAATTGCAAAGAAAGGAAAATGGGTTGTTCCCATATCAGAAATGGCTGAGCATACATTGAATCCCATTCGGAGGATTGTTGATCATCTAAAAATTGAACCAAATCCCAGTTATGATTTTATATCTGTGTCTATTGGTAAGTTAATCTTTGCTTGTTTTATGGCATATTTATCTTGTGTGGGGGTGTCACTCTCCTAGCCCCCCTGCAGCTCCACTCCTGTCAAAGAGGCATTGCAGTGTGAGCTACTAGTTCTCCATTGGTGTAAAAAGAAGTCTTTCAAATTGAAATTCTAACATAATATTTTCTAAGAACCATAAGCATAAGAGATGGGGGGCAGGGGGGCTGCATCCCCCCAAGCTGGACTGGACTCCGTTTCACTTGGGCAAATTTTCTGAAAGAACAATAGGAAATTCGGGCAGAAAGGTTACAGAATGTTTACAGCCCCCCAAAATTTAGCATCCTCCTACTCCTATGATAAGAACATATAATTTGAAGTTATGGAAGTTCACCAAAAATGTTCATAGTCATATGTTTTCTAAGAAATCCTGAAAGCCTATGTTTTGAGTCCACTACAGGGGATACGCAATTTTTGTGAACCATTATCATATGATCAACCTCTACTAAGCCATAATACATTATTTTCTCAGTTTTTATAGCTTCTCCAGGGTCCTAAAGGTAATAGTATGTCAAAATTTTTGCTAAATTTAGCTTAAATTTGCAAATATTTTGCTTGCAAAAATCTGCTTCAACTTTGACCATCTTCAAACATGTAGAGTCCACATTCCTAATCTAGGTATTTTCCGAAAGATCTTGTTATGAGCTTTACCACTATGGGTTTGATATGTGGACTCACCCAGTTTTCAAGTTATCAACTGATGAAATGATTTTGGACATGAATTAGTAAATTTTATACTCAATAAAAGAAACCATTTCAGTGTAAACTGAAACATTGTGCAATAAATTCCTTGGCAAAAAATTTTACACAATGCTGTCATTAGTTCACTATAACAATGTAACGATTCAACATAATAGCAGAAATTTAAACTAGTAGTACTTTACTTGAATAAAGGGGGAAAATTCACTTATATCTCTGATAATGGTACTTTAGAGCTAAGCCTCATGATGGGCCAAATCTATAGAATAATAACCTTTGGGCCCCCCAAAATTATGATTATTTTTGATCAATGTATTGGTATAGACACTATTTCTAGCCAAAAATATAATTTATGGCCAAAATGATGGGTAAACATATTGTAGAACCCAAATGGAGAGTATAAAGACCAAATTGCCCACTGTTCAGTGATTATATGTGTGGTTGGTGCAAACTTTGCTGTTTTAAGTCATGTCAAGTTGTCTATATATTCAGCATCAAGAGTGTTTTTAGGAAAGTGGAAGAGCACAGAGTCTATGAGAGGGACTCCATCACAAAGCCAGTTTTCAGTAGATAAGGGGCAACCAGGCCAGATGGGTGCGACAGCCATACCTACATATTAAGTTGCTTGTTGGACACAGAGGGAAAGAGAAGAGTTTGGGGGCTCCTGTCAGAATGTGCAAAACACTGATGCCCTTTACTTTAGCTATAGATTTACCAATGCCCTTTATAGTGCAATATTGGAAGGAGAGGGAAGTCTGGAGCTAAACCCTTGAAAATTTTTATAATTATATTCCCTATGCTGCTAGAAAATGCCCCTTAGCCAACATTTATTTAGCATTACAAAACTTCAATCTATGATCCTTGACATGTATCTAGGGAAGACTATCACAAGGTGCCAAATGATTGTGACTCAAAGTTATTGGTAGGCAAAGGCAGCGAGATCTGTCAGTTGGGAGAGCAGTGCCCCCTATGTCCCCATCTGGCTTAATGGCAGGAGGGACCTCATCACCACTATTGCCCTAACTTCCTTATTGTTCCATATTGATGTTCCTTATTCCATATTGTGTTTCTGTTCTACTTGAAATGCTATGCAAGAGATGTATTAGAGAAACATATTCACACTATCTTATGACAAAAGCAGTGAGCATTATTTATGATTTTATCTTTTCTGATGTCCAGCCCCAACAGAAATTTTAATGACAATTTGATATGCTGATTGTCTTGGTTGTTTTCTGTTGTAGAAAGAAACCAGGAATATTTTCAATTGCACCTAATTGTAATTAGGAAGCATGTATTGGACTCTTTTTTGGGCCTAAGCTTCCAATTTGCCAGGATAACTTAGATATCCGTGGATGTTTTTCTAATTTCCCTTTTTAATTTTCATATGTAGACTGAATACATAGACAAATATATTTATTGCTACCAACTCCTGGCATTATATGACAGTACTATAAAGTAATCTTAGTATTACATAGTTTTGCTAACTTGCTTTCTTTGGCAGGGGATCCAACTATTTTTGGCAACCTTGAACCACCAAAAGAGGTAATTAATGCTATTTTGGAAAGCATTTCTTCTGGAAAACATAATGGTTATGTGCCAGCTGTAGGTAGGAACTGTTTTCAGATTCAAAACTTTCTTACCATCCTTCAATGCTATTATTTTATGTAAACATCTAAGCTGACCACTCATTTGTGAAATGAAGTGCTATTGTTGTATACTTTCTTTTTTTGAATATCCCAAAATAATGCTTGTTCCAGTCAGGGGCATAGCTAACGGAAAATGTTGGAGGGGTGGTAGCTCCAATCTGCTGATAGAGAAGACTTCCCTTGACCCAGATTTGCAGATAAAGAAGACCTTTCTTGCATTTTGATGTCAGCTAGCACTATTCATTTACTGCAAATTTGTTGACAAGCTTACCATTGAGGGTGTATGGCACTCCCTATGGTTTGTGTGTTGATTTCTTGCTACATGCTGTAGTATGTTTAGTCTATCATGCCATTGTATCCTCTTAAATAGTTTAACATCTTAATTCCTTGTTTGCAAAAGGTACAGCTAAAATGCATAGCTAGTTGTTTTCATCAGTTTTTGCTCATTAGTTTTTTCTACCAGTGCTCATCAGAAATATAACTGAAGGGTCAGACATTTTCTTCAGTTTTTGCAATGGATGTCAATATAGAATTGCCACAAAAACATTTTTCATGCTATACCAATTGCTTATTTCATATGTTCTGTGCAGAGCATCCTATAGCAGTACACAACAGGGGCAAATCCAGGGGGCCAGGGGGGCCATGGCCTCCCCAAACACCAATGTTTCCTATAGTAAACAATAGTGTTAAGAGGCGTCACATGAAAAAGACAATTGTGGCCCCCCAAAGTCCTTCTCTGGAATGACTTGTAAAGCAAATTTCTTGGATAGATTTATTAACTTGCCTTATCATCACCTACTGATAATGGTTAAGAGGTCACTCTCAATGTACTGCCATAGTTCCATCTCAAAACTCAAATCTGAATTGTTTGCTGTTTATGCTAATTTGCTCTTAGCCATTTCCTGTACTCATTAAGCATGTATATGTTGACAGTTGTGTGCTCATTTACATGACAAGTTCCAGTTAGCAACAGTAAAAATAGGTTTCAATGATATCTGGCACTAATGTGGATCTGTACCACTACATTATATAGAGGGATGCCCCCATAAATTTTTACCAGTGTGTTGCTTTTATATCAGGTATATTTTGGATAACCTATGACTTGATAGTCAGGGCACTTGTTATAAAGTGGATAGCTTCTGATGTCTGCATTCTGATCAGTGGCAGCACCATAGGGGAGGAGGGGACTTGTCCCCCCACTTTTCACCAGGATCAATTTTCTAGTTCATCCAAGCCCAATGAGAAAATGTTGGGGTTTGTGTGAGGGACACTAGCAAGATTTTGAAATGGGTGTGGCAGCCAAATTATATCATAATTATAGGGTGTGGCACACAATCCCCCAGTCTGCAATGGTTGGTGCTGCCCCTGATTCTGATGTTCCCATGTGGCTAGCGTTGGTGCAGAGACTTAACATTATGACTGTTCCATGTCATTTGCAAGTATGTTTGGCACAACACTCTTTTCTCAACTGAGAGTAATGAAATCTGAGGTCCACACCACTAGTGTTGCCTCTTCATTATTAATAATGTATTGATATGTTGTAAACTGTTTTGATTCCATACATCTACAGGAACTGTAGCAGCAAGAGAAGCAGTGGCAAAATTTAGAACAACACCAGAAGCGCCGTTAACTGAGAAGGTTAGTTATAATTATGTTTATTTGTTTTGCTATTAAAATACTCACCAATTTTGATAAGATATTGTTTGGTCCTAGTAATTATAGACATTATCATTAAAAAGGTCATATTCTGCCATAGCGATGAGTTCCTCTTCCGTTCATTTTCTCAATCTCGTTAAGGCCTCACTTTCATCACATGCTGGCAGGTACCCTTCATATGTCATTCTCTTAAACGGGAAATTTCTTAATCATCTATACTGTTTATTTTCGTTTGTTCGAGTTAACAAATACTTACCTCTCTTAACTGTACTCTCATAGCCAGCCATTGGTTCAATTTAAAGTGATTCAAATATCAGATGTGGGTGGAGCCTGAAAGCTGGAGGGTGAAGAGGCTATGCAATTTTATAAAAGTGATGTTTCTTAGTTAAGTCTCAGAATCGCTAAAGTTTAAGAGTGATTTAGGAGTAATACAAAGCTTTTTGTATATTCGAGTTAAAATATCGCTTATAGATTAACTTTTGCTCTATTGATACAATATTTATTACTCTGTTCCGCTTCTTCGGTTTTGTTTTATGATAAAATATAAACTATCAACAAAGATTTGAATATACTCCTTTGATTTCAGGGGAAGTTTCACTATTAGCGCATAGGAATAGTTAAGTAGTAATCTAAAGCTCAAACCAAAAAAAGGATTTAAGAACATTTGGGTTGAACGAAAAATGAAGTATTCTTATAAAAGAAAGAAAGAGCCTCTCCACTATTCTAGTGACTGTACTAAATGTCATGAAGCATAGTAAATGAGCAAGAATAGAACCGGCTATGCAAAATATTGCTCTGCTATCAATTTATTTTCCGTTGGTTTACAACAAAGCTAGAAGGTAGCTAATTAAATCCAACACTACAATATGTAATGCATATTTTGCATAAAACAAACGATAAAAGTTGAGTACAGAGGTAAGATGTTCTGTCTTCTTCATATTCTCCAGATACCCATTGGTTATTCAGCCCCTTTCAGAGAAAGCATGAAGAGTGCTGTATAGTATCCATGCATGGTGTTCTTGCCTTTTTTCTCCCGGAAGAATAGAGTATTTCACTTTTTAAGCATATATTAAGATTATTTGGACATATTACACTCCTGTATTAAGAGTTTGCGTATGCAGGGGCATAGCCATTGGGGGTGGGAAGGGGTGCCATACTCCCCAAAATTTTTTGCTTTTCGGAAAATTTGAAGTGCATCAATAGTGCTAGTTGAAGTTATCACTGATAAAACTCCAGAAAAATCTTATTTGTCGTCAAGTTGGGCTTAGGGGAAGTCTTCTTTGTCGCTGAATTCAGGTTTTGTACCCCACTAACATTGTCCCTTAGCTGCACCCCTGCCTCACCACTAGTAGCAAAACTTGGTCTAAGATCCATCAGCGAACTTTACGAAAATGAGTTAAAACTAATAACTTATAAGTCGCTGGATGACCTTGTTCCAAATTACCTTAGACAACTTCTATTTCGAAATTCTCAACAATCTTGTCGAGCCCTGAGAAACACACTAATAAAGATTTGAAGTTGCTGCTGAAAAAAACTAATAATGGGCAAAAAAGATTTTCTTTCAGAGGAGCAAAGTCATGGAACGGTCTCTTAGCTGGTGCTAAACGTGCATCTCTGGCAACTTTTAAGTAATATTTGTAAATAGTTTTTTTTATATACCTAGTTTTATACACTTTTTAATGTAGACTTCTTAAAATATGTACTTTTTTGTAAGATTTTGGCTTTTATTTTGTAAGTAGAATGGGCCACCGTCTGTAGAAGATTGAAATTAAATTAAAATGAAATTAAAAATTAGAAGGATGATCGAGCATAAGTCTTTTTCTCCCAAAGATTTGTAGCACTTACCTAATGTTTCCTTGGGTGGTTTTTTAGGATGTGGTCCTCACGTCTGGCTGCTCAGGAGCCATAGAAATGGCAATGCAAGTTCTTGCAAATCCCGGTGACAACGTCCTCATTCCAAACCCTGGATTTTCTCTGTATAAGACTATAGCAGGATCACAGAGATTTGAAGAAAGACACTATAAACTTCTGGTAAGTTGTTGATTGTTTCAAAGTCGAGCTATTTTGTAGAGCATTGATTGTTGCAATCCCTTTATTAGTACCAGGAATTACTTTTTACACCTTAAGTCCGTACAAGAACTAAATTTCCAATTATTACCTGAGCTGTAGTTGTATTAAAAATGGCAGCATAGAATTAGATTTGAGGATTCGAAAGTTATCCTGAAAAAGATGTATGTTAAGAATATTTGAAAAGTATGAAGTTTTGGTCATTTGGAAGTCTAGCAATGTATGGTATGTGTTTCATTTCGCTATTTTTGATCGTTCGATGTCAAATTTATGACAATGTCGTGCTCATTATGCTTTTGAATGAATTGCAGCCAGAAAGAGAGTGGGAGGCAGATCTTGATCATATGGAATCATTGATTGATGAGAGGACACGGTTTATTGTTGTCAACAACCCTTCGAATCCATGTGGATCTGTCTACAGCAAAGAGCATCTTCAGGACATTTTGAAAGGTAGGTGTAGATGCTTTTTAGATTTGTTTTCTGGGGTTTTGTCTGTATTTGTCTCTCTATCGCTCGCTCTTTGTCTCTCATGCTTGGTGATATCTTATAGCATTTCGTGATTTCTATTATACTATAATTTAAGGTTGATTGTATTATTCTTCTTTGACTTTTAGTTGCAGAAAAACACCAACTTCCCATTGTTGCGGATGAGATTTATGCCTACTCTGTAAGTGCTTAGTATGTCTTCTGCCTCTTAAAAAGTCCTTACAACACTAAAGACATCCCTACTAGTGCAAACCCGACTTTTTGATTATATGGTCTTGTGGAATGGCTCCATTAGAGTGGATCTTGAAATTAGGGGTTTTCAGTGGAAGGAAGAAGATTTAGCACACTCTAGATTCTTTGACCTATAATACGCAGCATATTGTTTTAGTGACAACATGTAGCTTGTTAAAGATTTGATTTGCAGGAGATTCAGCTGAGATGGAAGCCAAATGCTGTGAAAGTACAATTTAAAATTGATTGTTGTTGCAAGCTGGCAAAAGCTGTTATTGAGCTCAGATTAAAAGTTTGAATAATTCATGCTAATTGTAGATTTCGTGCTAATCCCATTTACATACTTTTGTATTAATCACTTTTTTGTACACTTAATGATCCTAGCAAAATCTTATGTATGCGAAGTCTTACAAATCTTATATACGTTATAATTTGTATAGATGCTAGTGGGCTATTGACGTAAGTGGCGAGAACATTTCTTTGTTCTCATAAGTCTTTAACGTGTGCATGGGCTTGCTCAATGTGAACCTAGTAGAAGGCTTGTTGAAAGTACTGCGTGGTAAATACATTGTCCGTTGTACCTCACAATGCTCATTGCCATAGTAGAATATTCTTTCTGATAAGCTACTCCAACATGGTAATCGTAAATATTACATTTCATGGCATAGGTTCAAATTCCATTACATTTGCGTGCACGTCGTGAGCTTATTGTGAAAACTAATTTGATGTAACTTGAAGTTTATTAGTTCTGAGACCATTGGCGTAACCGACGTAGGTTGCGGTTAAACAACCCCTTAGGGCCCCAATCTTTTGAGGTCCAAAAGAGCCACTCAGAGATTGTCAAGAGACAAGTTTTTTGTGCTATTTGGAGTCAAAGCTTAAGATGGGGCCTCAATTGTACTAAATCCCTAAGGGCCACGAGTGTCTCCGTTACGCCACTGTCTGTGACATTGAAGCAATTTGACGATAAAGGCAATGAAGATTAACAACGTAGTATTGGTTGTGTCCTAGAGTATATATATTTCTACTATCAATTTGTCGTCATCGAGAGCATCAAAAACCCCATTCGGGCCTTGATAACAGAGTTTTCAACAGTTTTTTAAGGAGGAGTTGCATTAATTTGAGTAGGCAAGGCACCAAGGCCACAAACAGTTTATTTACTATATGATTTACCTAAAGAAAAGTAGGCGTCGCAATTTGTGATATGGAGTATAGTTGCCGTCGGATGTGACGGCTGATTTTGAAAACACTGGATAAGCAGGAACGTTGGTTAAAAGAATTCTCTTTTTCTCTTGGTATCCCAGAACATGCGGACTAATCTTGGTTGGAGTTGCAGCTTTTTTTTGCCTTCCACGCACTCTCTTCTCCCTGCTTTACCGCTAAGACCTGCTCTTGAGAATAGTAATCTTCTTCTGGTGCTTTCCTGATGACGTGAGCACTGAATATGAGCTTTAGAATATGATAGACCTCTTTCACTTGCAAATACTTTCGACTTGTATAGTCTTGTCAGCCTTCGTCAATGAAAAGCGTCAACTATTACCGTATATCTCATAATTAGGTATGCGTCAAATCTTTGGTGTATTATTGAGATTATTTTTCTTTGAGTAATTTCATATTATCGTCATTAATAGGTGTTTAAAGGCGAAACTTTCTATCCTATTGCAAGTCTTACAAAAACAGTACCAGTCTTATCAGTGGGTGCAATATCAAAGAGGTATGACAAGTACAATTTACATGATTCTGTACTCTTGATGTTTTAGCCACGTGACTACCCAGCTTTGCGTAGCCAGCATACGTTCTACGCCAATGCATGCCTAGTTACTTTCACTGAATTAAATGGAGACATACATATCTTGATTCTTCTCACCAGTGAAAATTTTGCACTTTTTGTGAGCTGACTGCAAGTTTTGTTTCCCCCTTTCTATTGTTCTACCGGAGTGATGGCCCAGTGGTAGAGCGTCTGCCTCACAACCGGTAGGTCGTCAGTTCGAGCCCCGGCTGAGTCGTACCAAAGACTTTAAAAAATGATACTCACTGCCTTTTCGTCTGGCGTTCGACGTGTGAGAATGGAGTGGGAAAGTTAAACTCGCGGAGCCACCAGTTGACCAGCCCCCCGCTGTAGCTTTCACTGCATTCGCAGACGCGTGGCCCTAGGGCTATAGAAACGGAGATAGGTGCCACCCTATGCGCCATTGGGCGCGGGAAAGTACTTTAACTTTTCTTGACTTCTATTGTTCTGTTTCGTTCTGTCAGCATGTGAAGCTGTATTACTACACCTATTGCGTTCGGACTAGTAAACGAGGTTTCGTAAAGGTTCGATGTCAGCGACTGACACAGTCACGAATCTAGCTCCCACAGGATAGGGGGCAGGAAGGCAACCAGGCCAGATAGGTGTGGTAGCCACACCGAAGTTCGATGCCAGCGACTGATATACAAACCATCTATCTCGTTTCTGCTTGTCTTAAATATTCTTTTCGTACTGGATGTGATACAAGATTTAATTGTAGAGGGAAAATGCGCTTTTCTGCAGGTTTCTTGTACCTGGTTGGAGGGTTGGCTGGATCCTTATTCATGATCGTAACGATGCTTTTCAAGATGTAAGTTTTGCAGCTGATTTTTTAATCTGAACTATGCTTATTTTGTGCATTTGAAAGTAGCCATATTATTGAAACCTATTCAAGTAATTGGGATATGTTGTTAACTGGATGCTGTGATTTTGTCGTATGCCTATGTTGTTAACTATATACAACATTAACAACAGGTTTTAAATAAATATCAGCTTCCCTCTTCAACATTTCTTTAGAAGTATTAGGCCTGCAGTCTAAGTGAAATGGAATATAGTTCACATGCAGTGTCTATGTTATTGAGTTTTTAAATTCATGATTTTCTATCTTTAAGCCTGGAAATAATTTCCTGTGTAGCCTTTTAAGACTGGTTTTAAAGTTGAACAAATCAAAAGGGGCGAGTGTTCTTCAGCTACTGCAATTAGTATTAATAGATTTTGTCCAGTTAATTCGAAGATATCTAGTTTTTAACAATACAAGGACATATCACCTTGTAAATGTTATAGTAGGGGGCCCCCGATTGCAGAGTTTTGAAAATTTCACCACCCGATACCAGTTATCAAACACCCCCCAACTAAGCAATTTTGAAAAATCCAACCCCGCCCCTATTTTGCTATCCTAAAGATTTCAAAGTTGTAGAAAGGATGAGTACGTCAAGCACATTGACTTTATGGACGCAAATCAATAATAACAACTAAGGAAATCAAAACAAACTGTTCACCATATATTTACGCAATGTTAACAACTAATTACAATAACCTTGAAATGTCTGGGTCTCTATGCTGTCTGTTGAACAGTGACCCCCAACTATTAATAACCCCCCAATTTATGCATTTTATGCAAAAATGCTAAGCCGCCTCCATAATATGCCCCCTTCTATTTGGTGCCAAAGAAAAATTTTTTCTCAATTTTGATCTTAGTTTCTATATCATTATGGAAATAGAATTGCACGATTAATTGAATAAGGTAGGAGATACAATGATAGTCGCTTTTTCGTACGAAACAGGTTCGTCAAGGCTTGAATGATCTGGCCACAAGAATTGTTGGATCAAGCACAATTATCCAAGGTGCCTTGCCAGCGATTTTATCACAGACGCCAGCGAGTTTTTTTGAAGAGACGATGCGGTTTATTGAAGTAAAATTTTCTTGTTGAATTCTTTCTCTGTTTTGCAAATTTATTATTTTTTAAAAATATTTATCGGAGGTTTTGATCGATTGAAGTCTACGGTCATAGGGTTTTTTCAGATACCATTTACGTGAAAGGGAACTGCAAAGTCACGTTAAAATTGGAGGATTCCGAAAGAGGCCATGATAGGGGGCCAGTCCATTGTATCTCTGGTTGCCAGGACGAGTTAGAATTTAAAAACTATTCGAAGTTTTAAACCCCTTCTATTTTTGTCGAAAAATTTTCATTGAGAAGTAAGTACTAGATTTCGTACTAAAAAATTTTCCAGATAGTTTCATAACCCAAATTGCCCTTTGAAAAGTTTTCATACCCTCCCCCCAAATGCAACCCGCCCTGGTTCCCAGAATCTTATATTATTAATACCTAATATTTAGCATTAGAATTACTAATAATAAATAACTAAAATTTCGCTTTTTTTCAGGGAAATGCTGAAATTTGTTTCTTGAATCTCTCTATGGTGCCTGGTTTAAAACCAGTGAAACCCAGGGGTGCCATGTATATGATGGTAGGTTGCATTACTATTTATAAGACTTGCAATTGTTCAGTAACGTAATGGAGATACTTGAGCCCCATTGCAATTTAGCAGATAGTGACGTAACGGAGATACTTGAGTCCCATTGCAATTTAGCAGTAACGTAATGGAGATACTTAAGCCCCATTGCAATTTAGCAGATAGTGACGTAACGGAGATACTTGAGCCCCATTGCAATTTAGCAGTAACGTAACGGAGATACTTGAGCCCCATTGCAATTTAGCAGTAACGTAATGGAGATACTTAAGCCCCATTGCAATTTAGCAGATAGTAACGTAATGGAGATACTTGAGCCCCATAGCAATTAAGTAGATTGGGGACCTTTTGAGGTTTCACACCAAATATCGTACAAGACTTGTCTCTCCAAGACCTCTGAGGAGCCCTTTGAGATCTCAGAATCTTGGGGTCCCATTTGGAGTTTTCCCAACTCTGTCTTGTGTCTGTCACACTACAGTGATCATTCTTCAAACTCTTTTTCAAAATTGGTAAAATAGTTTTTTCCAACCATGAGTCATGACAGAGTCTTCTGATTGTTGAAGGAAATGCTGAAATTTGTCGTTGTTTGGAAATGCTGAATTTTGTCTGAATTATGGTGCCATATTCATTGGTATAGTCTAGTAAATATACTACCCATAATTCCTCAAGCCAATAAAATCAGAGATTATACGCAAAAAACGACAATCGCTTAGAGTCTGCAATACAAGTTTCGGATTAACTTAATCCATCTTCAATTGCTAAAATATACTAAGGTTGGTTAATGGAACTTAATAATATCCGTTCATAGATCAATTGAAATCAAAACGACAAATCTACGTAGAAAGAAAACAACTAGAAGAACGAAAGTTATATTAGCGCAAGAATGTAAGGGAGAAATTTTAATGTTGGACCTGTTTGTTTAAATAGGACCCCTCCAACTTAATAAATAAAGCCTCTTTAATTTTCAAGTGGCGGTATGTTTTTCCAATAAATATATAAAAACCTCCTCTGATATATGAAGACTCTAACTGATATATGCCTGATGTTGTGTTTACATTTTAGGTTGGAATTGAAGAAGACTTGATTAAATATGTAAAGAACGATTTGGATTTTACTCAGCAGCTTATATCAACAAAATCAGTATTCTGTCTTCCTGGATCTGTAAGTGAAAATGCTGTTTCTTCACAGACATATGGCCAAAGTGCACTCAACCTTTGTTGTAATGTCTTTGCTATATGTATATATATATATTTCTTATTTCTTCGTGTACTATCTGACTTTATTGCATTGAGAAATTTCGAAGAAAAAAAATATATATACATTTATTTATATATATATATATATATATATATATATATATATATATAAATAAATGTATATATATTTTTTTTCTTCGAAATTTCTCAATGCAATAAAGTCAGATAGTACACGAAGAAATACGACAATATTTTTCAATTTGCAAAACATGTTTCGGTCTGTTAATCAAACCATCGTCAGTTGAATAGTGTAAGATCTACTGTTAGAATATATAACAACACAACACTATCAATCGAATATATTAATGGAAAGAACGAAAGCAACGAAAAAAGAACGAAAGCTAAGAACTCAGCGAAACGTTATAAGGCTGTAAGTGCTTATTATATTATATGTATAATATATGTAATATATGTAATATATATAAGATATATAATATGTAATATATATATAGTATATAATATACATATATAAATATAATATATTATATTATATTATATTATATTGTATTATATTATATATATATATATATATATATATATATATATATATATA
>OLMO02000006.1:2290439-2307715 GCA_900291935.2 Cassiopea xamachana | reverse complement strand
AGGGCGTGGTCACGACAATTTTTTTCTAGGGAACCCTCCCGTTTTCTCATTTGCAACGGTCAGAAAATATCCTGAATCCGCTCCTGGTTCTGTATTGGAGAAGTAGTTAACACCACCACTTAATTTAGGCCCATTGATTACAATGTCTTTACCCACCAAATGATCAATGTTCTCAGAGAAATGATTGGTGTTATGAGGGGGACCTTTGACTTATGGAATTTTGCCTTTTCAGAATGTTTTTGCTGTCCAAAGACTTCAGCTTTAGTTTCTGATATGGGGGGTGTGGGGGACAATAGAATACTAATGTGGATAAATATTGCATACCCAGATATAGTACTGGAGATGTCAATTCTCCTTAACCCCACCCCTTTGCCCCAACTGGAAGATGAGTACTTTAGAATGATCAAATGAGACACTGAGTGAAATGAGGGCTGTGTGAAATCTCTGGATTGTTTATAAATAGGAGGACTGTTGAGCTGAGCCTAGGATTTCGATTGTAAATTCTGCTTGGTTCTTCTCTTTCTATTTCAAGTATAGCATTGGTCCTCATTGTTGTAGTCATTTCTTTAGATGTTTATTTTGCCTGTATATTACTGGATTCACACGTTTGTAAATATACTTTCTTAAAGTAGTTTCATGCTTGCTAATATTGTCTAGTGTTTGCATTCGAACTGTTATGACAACGGGTCATTGTTGACGGGGGGGAGCTCACGCTTCCAGTGTTGACAGAGGAAGGCTCATCAATAATACTTGATAGTACTAATAATTGTGAATTTTTAAACAGGATAAAAAAGCATCAGTATTTAGCAGATTGCTCTTATCAATGTTTAAAGAGAAGGTGCCAGGAAAGAAAATAAAAAATAGATTACAATTACATGTCCAGAAATATAGTTGTGTTTACATGCTATTCAACCTGCACCAGAAGCAGATGTTGAAGAGGAGATTCAATCCTCATGTGTTCTGCAGTCTATTTTGCGACGGAGTCGTCTAAGAACAATTATTTTTACATTTCATTTATCACTGATATGCGCTAAAATGCAGAACGATTGGCCTGTTTGAAGAAGGGTATGGTACTGAGATTAATATTTAGAACGCACTTTATAAAAACAACTTTTTCAAGCATCAAGGCAGTTTGGTTCAGCCTCGAATATGGTTGATTTCTTGACGATTGGAACTTGCAAAAATGCTTGAAAAATTCTTATTTTGGTTCATAAACTAAAGCATATGAACATGTTGTTTTTAAGAGAAAGCCACTTTTTAGTACATACTTTCAGAATCTGGCAAGATCTCACAGGTCTGTAATATTTTGTACAAGCATTTCTAAGAACGATATAATTACTCCTAGCAAGTGTTAGGTAGCTCCATACCTTATATGTTTATATGCTTGGATACGATGATTTGATATGAAAAGGACTCAAAATACACGTTTTTTTATAAGAAAAAAGTTTATAAGAAAATGAGGCTCAAATCGTTAAAATCTTAAGAAAATCGCGAGGCTCAATTTCCAAAATTAAGCTTTTTTACTGGCCAAAAATCGATATTTGCTCATTATTGCATTCAAAATGTTAAAGATGGACTTCAAATTCAAGTGTGCAATGTTAGTAGCGAATGTTTAACCCATTTTAGCCAATTTTATTTCAGAAATAGTTAAGAAATATTTAAGAAAATCTCAGGCTCAATTTTGGGAAAAGCTAAGAAAAATGAGGCTCAAGCAAAATTATGGTTTTCTTATAAAAAAGATCGTGTAGCTGGAATTGATAAAGCGATAGCTTGAACATGAACCAGTAAACCCCTTTGAAGACATAAACGTGCAAACAAGCAAGATAATTAACGTTCACAAGATAATTAGTACTTCCCTCTTTGTATCTACATGTTTTGTTTCTTATAAGAAAAATGGGGCTGAAATTAGGCAAAAATTAAGAAGCACTTAAGCAACATAATCAGGCTGAGTTTCAAACATTAACTTTAATAATTGATCTGATTGCTTTAGGCTAGCCTGGCATACAATGTCAGGGTAGCCAACAAACCCTGGAAGACCCTGAAAAACCCTGGATTTTCTTTGCCCCTGGAAAAAATAACTAATACAAAAGGTCCACGTTTAACAGCATCATCGTTAACCCCTCCTTCTCCCGAGGTTCCGATGCCCATTATGATTGTGGGCCATATTTCTATGTTGTGGACCCCCATAAAAAGCGGGCAAAGAAATCAGTGCCAGTCCTAGTGGCCTCGTTGTCAGGTCAATATGGCGCCGAATTCCTTTCTTGATTCCTGCTGGCTGCTATTGGAATTGGCAACCAATATTGGCTTGTGCCACAAGAGTGTCAGCTTTAGTCAATGGATGAATACTGTAGCGCAAAAATAAAAAGAGTGGATAGATGAACATTTGATCCTTCAAGGAAACATTGCTCTTGGTAAAGCTAAAATTTTTATTTCATTATCCTCTCGCCCCTTTGTTACTTTGCAATTCAACCATAAAAATTTTGTATCACGACCCACTGATGAAAGAGATGCTGGAATCATGCTCAAAGTCTAGCAGAATATTGTACATGACTTATATACATAGAAGTGTCTGAAATAGCATGATGACAAGGGGAAACCGCAAAATCCTGTTGCTTGTCTTTGTAGAATAACATTGGACAAACAATGTTTGTTCAACATTGAAGATATTGTTGTTAGTCATACTAAGAGAGTAGTAATGGGGCTGTATGTTCGTTCTGTAAGCCCTCGTTCATTTGTAGAAAATCAACCAGTTATTGCGAGAGGAGTAGGAAGTTGCCCATCTACAGCTTGTGCGTGCAAAAATGTTTGACCTCGCGTGCACTCAGGCAGCTTGCGGAACATGTCAAAAGCAATAGGTCTCATATTCAAACCGATGCAGCGTGGGAAATATTGCCGTATTGTAGAGGATTTGCAAAATGCTACTCTTCAGTTCTGAACTGTCATCCCGCTGCTACTTTCTTTTTCAATTTTTTTCCATCCCCACTCTAATCAGGACCCATGGGTTATACATTTTTGAGTGAAAATGTTTCAAAGCATGTTCAAAACAGAAATTATCAGCATATCTTCTGTCTTTCGGCAATATTTTGTATTTCTTTTATTCTCACTGCCATAGATTTGAGATTTTGCAATTGCAGGGAGTTTTTCACTTGTTATTCAGTAGCAGTTTTTCAAGAAAAATCAGGGGGCAACAGTGCTAAACTTGTCAAGTATTTCAAGGCAGCCAAGTATTTGCTACTTATATGTTGTTTCATAAGACAAGTGTTTCCAAGAAAAATGAGGCTTTGGCAGAAACATGGTTTTGTTATAGAGCTAAATATATATTTAACCTTTGGTGAACTAATTTAGCCAAGAATTTGCTGACTTAAGAGCTTCTTGGTAGTTCTTTTTCCCCTCATTGCACCCTGAATATCTGCTACTACTGTTATTAAGTCTCTTTTGCTGCCCCACTCAAAAGTTCTTAGGCACATCTAAAGAATGTGATGAAGCAGTACCCAATTTGGCTGACTTGCATTGGGAAATTGAGTACCATATATCACTGTTGTTGTTTAACATGAGAGTTTTTTCATAGAGGTGCAAATTACACAATTAATATAAGCCAGCAATATAAGGCACCATGTTGTGCAACATTCTGCATATACACAATGTTTTCTTGTAAGAAACATGTCTATGTAAACATGAGGCTGAAATTAGGCAAAAGGTCATAGGCCATGCCCATTTCTATTAAATCAATCAATCATTCAATCAAGCAATCAATCAATCAATCAATTTTTAAAGGTAGTTACAACTATAGTTGCTAACAACTAATTCAGACTGACTATTAAAACAAAATAACAACAAAGATTTGATTATAGTACAAATTAAAGACAAAACTTATTTGCAAATCAAACAATGACCTATTTTGCCATCCCACGTTTTGATCAATTTTTTGAATTTTGTTAAGGTACCAATTCTCTTTATTTAATCTTTTAGAGTATTCCATAGGAGACTGCCTCTATATGAGAGATAGAGTTAAGTCCATAACTATTTGTGTACTCTTGTGGAAGCGTGCATAGTACTTTGGTACAGAGATTGTAAGGCATATCCTTTTCTACAAAAAAGTCCCAGATATATGAAGGATTTACTTAGTTGTCTTGTAAATTTCAGTCATGACATTTTGTGAATACTTTTGATGCACAGTAATGCTTTCATCTTTTTCAAATTAAGAAACATTTAAGAAACATAAGCAGGCTGGGTTTCAAACAACAGCCTAAACAACTGTTTTATGAGGAAATATTTGATCAAACTAGAATCAAATAGAGACAACATCTATTAAATGGCTCAAAAAACCTGAACATCTTATTTCTTGCATCACAGTTACCTAAATTGAGTTATTATTATATTAGAAGTCTTTGATATTAAAAGAACAATTAAGATACATTTAAAGCTGGATTTGACAAAATATTAAGAAGCATCTAGGCTGTAGGCAGAAAATCTGTTTCTTATATAAAGAAATGCATGTATTTACAAGAGCCTTAATTGAAATGTATGAATTAAAAAAATGCAAAACTGAGTTCAGTTAAATTAACTGGAATTGCAGGTCATACACCAAAACCAACAACTCAAGAATCTTATATCATGCTAATGGTAAATACTGGAAGAAAAATTCTGCAGTATAATGAGGAAAGACTGCCATTTTTGCTAACAATACTGCAAGAGATCATTGAGAAAATTGAAAGCCAGGAACTAAGATGCAAAATCCTGAACTGCTTACTAAGTGCTAAGTTTAATGTAAGTGTCTCTTTCCAATCATCTCATTTTCAATGACATGCTGCTTTTTGCTGTATTATATATTGCAGTGTGCTCTTCATTTCTTGTATCTAAGAATTTGGTATTGTAGTGATTCTTAGGTGCTTAACAGAAGAGGGTTTCAATAGCTGTGGAGCTTTGAAAATTTTTTGATAGTTAATTAGTAGGGGTTTCATTTAATTGGGGTCAGAAAATTTTAAAATGCAACACAGATGCATAATATTGAGAAATTTGAATGTCGATGTATATTGACACATGTTTTGGGAATTGCAGCCTGATCGTAATTTGAAGAATAAGAGTTGTGTTGAGAATCACATTCAAGAAATTCCAGTTTACATTTTCATCTCATTTATGAATCAACAGTACCACTGGGTGTAGATGCTACCATTGACAAGTCTTTTCTGATGTAATTTTCAAAAAGGGACTTGTCAAGGGTAGAATCTACAGTCAATGGCATGAAAATGTAAACTGGAATTTCTTGACTATGATTCTCATCATGCCATTGTTCTTCAATTCATGTATACCTGCTTGTAGGTATCTATCGCAATATACAATGTGCTTACTGTACTAGCAAATCATGGACAAGACAGATAGTAACAGGCTCCAGAAAGGTCAGAAAAGAATCCAAAAGTTACTAAGCATCACTGCCATAAATTTTCCAGCAGATGATATTTTGGAAAATGAAAATAATTTCAAAATTTTATGGAATGTAAAATATGAATATCCTTAATTAATGAGAAGTTTAGAAGACACTATTGAACTTTCTCAGTTTCCTGGAGATTATTCATGTTTGTGGACTTCCATAGTGCACCCATTTTGCCTATATGCACCAAAGATCTTCAGTAATTTAATGTTCAATAATAATTTTGTTTTTAAAAAAAGCTGAGATAGATATAGGTTTCCATTTTGCATAGCAAAAACTTGTTAGTCATTTTTTTCTTATGATGATTTTGCTTCTTGATGTAAATATTATTTCCAATATAGATTGGTCTGAAAGGCTTAGATGGCGTGTTTCAAATTGATAGCAAGACAGGTAAAGAGGTGCAATGTTTGCTGGATGAGCTATTCACATTTGATGAAGCATTCATGGCCAAGCTGGTATTTATTTTTCCAGTCCATTGCTTTGCTTCAACTCATTCAGCTTCAATTAGACAAGCTCTAGACCACTTGATTACCTTGACAACACTTCTTTGTGCATTTGCTTTTAACCAAGTAGTATACCCACAAAGGCTTCAAGAATAAGCTACAAAAAGCTTTACAACATGGTTGCCACAGAACCTGGAAAGCCTGGAAAAAAGTCCATTTTTGAAAAAGTAAATGAAACCTGGAAAAGCCAAGGAAAAATTTTGAAAAAGCATCAAAGTCAGGGAATGATTTGTCTGTTTATGTTAGTCTCAGCATTAGCCTTTTTTGATTGTTCATCATTGGTGCCAGCATGAGAGACTGGGCGAAGGCATTTCCCTTCCCAGTGCTTTCCAATCTAGGAATTTGATCTTGATCAATTTCCTAATTTATCAATACCACTGCTCATTAACACACTCTGGTCATGCTCTTTATTTCATGTTGTTGTACTTAAATAATAAGTAGAGTCATTAGATGGCATGGCCTACCTTATTCCTATTCCCTTTTGGTTAGGGAAATGTCAGGGAAAGTCGTTTTTCATTTTCTGTAGTAACCATGTACACATCCCAGCACTCATAAATTGTTCTCCAAATCAAGTGTCTTTATGATGGTTTGATTTCTCTTCCTGGTATTTTCTGTAGATGGTCATCATTTATTTTCAGTGAACTCCATTTATTCATGTCCTGAATTAAGATAAAAATTCTTGGGAATAGGATTGTAGTATTTAGTTGAAATTTTTTATGCTAGATGCTAGTTTGTATCAATGTTTTTTGGTGATGAGGAGGAAAATTGCTCTGTGGCAGTTTTGGTAGGAAGACAAAGGCTACACCTATTTCTTAGATTGTATTAGTTTTATGTACTTTATCAGTTGCTAGTTGCTACTGAACATGCAACTCTCTTTGTCTCTAGACAATTTCAGAACAAAATGCAATGAAGGAACATATTTGTGAAATGAAGCAACTTATTTTGAAAGATCACGTCAAAGTCAGACAAGCTTATCTTGATGAAGGTGCAAGAAAGGCATGTATAGCAGAGTTCAATGACGTGGCCAAAAGTATTGTAGGAGAAGTGAACAAAAGTTTCTTGGCATTGGTAAGAATACTCCTCTGGGTGTTTTGGCGCCCTTTTTACGAATTTTCAATGTTGTTTATTCAGCAGCGTGTCTAGTGAAACTTTGTATTTCATGGTCGTTTGTGACTGTGTTATTCAAAGCCATAGTTTTGTCACTGCAGTTATTTTTAGCAACGTTTGCGTTCCCCATGTTGATGAAATAAAGTAGAAAATATGTACCATTTTCTAGGAGTGAAATCCTAGATTGGCTGGAAATGATCTAATTAGTGTGGGCAATTGGAATACGAATAGTGGAATTTCAAATACCGAATATGCAACATCCAATATTCGAATAAATTCGAATGATTTCGAATAGTTGCAGATCAGTTCTCAGTTCAGTTCTCAGTTCTCATTTTAAATTCCACTACATACAGACAAATCAAAAAGGAAAATAAAATCAACTACAACATACAGATAATCTAAAAACAACTGAAATTTAAACATATAAATAAAACTTTTGTAATCAGTTTGCATGTAGGGAATTTTTAAAGACAGGTCCTCTCAATAGATGAGCTGGGTTATGTCTGATGCTTAAGAAATCAAATGCTTTATCATTGCTAGAGCATTCAAGTTCTCAACACTTAAAGTTGCATCTCAATTGTGTTACTAAAAGGCCTAAAGCGGAAAATTCCCTTTTTGATATTTCAGAAGCTTGCTTTACTGAACAGGGTATCATGCATACTTATTCCAAGTTTCTGACCTACTACTTTCTAGCAGGTTGAACACCCCATAAGTAACTTTCTGTGTATAGAAACAACGTAAAGTAGAAAATATGAAAAATAGGCTAACCCAAGCAATACAGGTCATTGACAAACCTAGCCAGTTATATTAAGTGGTAATGCTATTGAAAAAGATGTGAGCTAAAGACAAGGAAATAAGAAGAAGGCATGAATTATCAGCCAACTAACTGCCACCGGCGTTCTTCAGCTTGAAATTTGTCTGGTGCATAGAACAGCTGCTGTCCTTATTTCCTACTCTTCGGAAGGAATAATTTTTGTTAAATACGAAATGTGGACAAAACAGTTTTGGATACCGGGGGGGGGGGGGGGGGGGGGNNNNGGGGGATGCGGCTTGGAGCCCA
Organism: Cassiopea xamachana; assembly: GCA_900291935.2. Classification (NCBI taxonomy): domain Eukaryota; kingdom Metazoa; phylum Cnidaria; class Scyphozoa; order Rhizostomeae; family Cassiopeidae; genus Cassiopea; species Cassiopea xamachana. The sequence continues at coordinate 2,299,617 of OLMO02000006.1, read as the reverse complement.
CTGTCAAATGTCTGTAAGTCAGTTTACACTATTTCATCTCTTAAGATGACGCTAAAGACCATGCTTGCATAGCCACAGTGTATTTACATATTTCTTACTTTACGTGTAATTTGATATTTTTGATAATTATTAACTGTGTAATATAACCACTTATCATACATGACGTGAAAGCAAGACGGTTTCAGATAGAACACAGGCATAAAGCACTTAGCACAAAGGCTGAAGTAGATAAGAATACAACACAACACAAAAAAGGATATCAAGACACATCACGCTAGAAATTGGTATCCTATTTTGCTTTTGTTACGCTACGAAGTTAAACTTTGAAAGGAGACGATAGTTGTTGTTTATTGCAATTTAAAAAGTGTGCTGGAATCCAGTTTACTTTCAATCAAATATTCGAATATTTTCCAGAAAAATATTCGAAGTTCGAATAGCAGAAAGCATGCGAATATTCGAATATTCGAATAGGCAGCTATTCACGTTGCCCACACTAATCTAAATATTTACCTCCTTTTTGCGCAGTAGCTCATTTCGTTTGTATATTTGCGTGTCATCCAAAAAATAAAGCGAACAATTCATCTTTGTAGTTTGGCACTTTTGTATCGAACGAAAAGTATGCAATATGGGCTTGTAGGGAATTGGTGGTTTTTGGTGTTTGTATCGTCTGGCCTAACGTGCATTGAAATTTTGATTGCTCTACTATGACATTCTTGTGGGTTTTACTCTATTGTATTTTACTCTATTGAGCCTCCCTCCCCCATCTCCCCATATCTACGTAGTATTTTTCCTTCTTAACTCTTTGCACATATTGAATGCCATTCGTATTCGAACCTATTTTGGTTTTTTCAAACAGATAGCAGAGAAACTTTCAGGGAATAACAAAGCTGAACGCCATCATCGTACTACCTCAACTTCAACTATCTCATCACCAATCCTCGATACTAATCCCACCGAGAAGAAAGTTGAATCTGGGCGTTGTAGCTCACAAGAAGTCGAGCTAGCGGCTCGTGATGCTTTATCTAAAAGAAGGCTGTCTTCTAGCAAATCCGCAGGGAAGACAGTTGAATCTGGACTTTGTAACTCACAAGAAGTCGAGCTAGCGGCTCCTGATGCTTTATCTAAAAGAAGGCTTTCTTCTGGCAAGTCCACAGGGAAGAAAGTGCGATCTAGACGTTGTAGCTCACAAGAAGTCGAGCTAGCAGCTCGTGATGCTTTATCTAAAAGAAGGCTGTCTTCTAGCAAATCCGCAGGGAAGACAGTTGAATCTGGACTTTGTAACTCACAAGAAGTCGAGCTAGCGGCTCCTGATGCTTTATCTAAAAGAAGGCTTTCTTCTGGCAAGTCCACAGGGAAGAAAGTGCGATCTAGACGTTGTAACTCACAAGAAGTCGGACTAGCGGCTCGTGATGCTTTATCTAAAAGAAAGCTCTATTCTGGGAAGTCCTCATATCTGCTTCGGAACAGTAATTCAGAGAAGACGACTACCTCACCAAGTAGGGACTTTCCCCGAACCCGGTCTCGCAAAGATCTTGATAAAAGTTGTAAAGAAAAGACAGATTGTTTTACAAGGAAAACAGAAAAATTGACGATAGCAGAAAAACGTATTGAACTGCTTTATGAATTATATGAACGAGGGAAAAAATTAGATAAATCAACAACTAGACGATTGATTCGAAGGACTGAGGCTTTGGGAGACAGAGACAAAAAGTTAGAAAGTAGCCGTAGAAGGAAGAAAAATTCTATATTTGCACGCAGTGATTGTAACTCTATTGGAAATTATGGGGTAACGACTTCGGGATGCACAATTAGCGATAAAGTGGAGTGTGAAACAGAGAAATGCATTGTAGGAAATAAGGCATTTGATGGAAAATCGAAGAATGCGTGTGAAATAGCGGACGATAAAAATGAAGATAGGAGGATCTTGTTGTCGGATGAATCAAATTTCACACAACGTACCTTTAAATCTAGCGCTACGTTCAACAGAGATCAGTGTCCAGTTGAGGAAATAGAGCATACGAGATCTCTTGTTGATTTGGAAGCAGCAACTGAATGTACTAAGCAGAAGAGTTGGAATAAACCTCTTGATTCATGCACTGAACAGGAACAGACTTCCTTTCAACATTTGAGCTCGCTAGGACTAACCGTTGATGAATACATTCGTGTCACCAATACGTTGAGTGAGCCCGCGGGAGAAAATCTTAGTAGAAAATCAGATGTTCCGACTTCATGGAATACTGGAAGACGAAGCAAAGAAGACGACGCACGTTTTACTTTTAGCAATCAAAATAAACGCTCTTATGCATCTATGGAGCTTTTTGAAAGTACTGACAGGAATAAAGATGAGTATATTGCTAATTTTAAAAGAAATGATAATAAAATTGTTGATATATGCCCAGTTAATGGGCACATGGGTGACGACGCATCTTGTAGATCGGTTAAACTTCGACATGATCATTTAGGTCAGCAGCATCAAGTTGTCGCTTCTGGTATTGAATTCTCAGTCAAGAAAGCTGGTCTAGAAAGTACTATAAAGAAAGAGTATAATGATACTGAAGCTTCAACTGAGAGTCTTAAGGCATCAGCCAGCTGCTCAGTTGTTTCATTTACCCCAAGGACGCCGGTACACGGCGGGCCGCAGCAGGATGGAGCCATCGACAAATCACCGGGGAATGTTCTTGGAAATGCTGCAAGATCGCTATTATCATCGATAGAGAGGGCAAAACGTACGAGTGCAACGGAAGCAACGAGCAACGGAGATGCTGTATGGAAAGAGGAACAGTGCTCTTGTGTGCGCCACGAATCGCACCTCCACGCTGGTTGTCAACATAATGAAAGTGCCAGTATACTGTCAGACCTAGCCTCAAAATTGCTTGTGCTTGATGGTTTGCTAAGAGACATAAAGTATAGCACTGCGTTTGATACTTCCTCTGAGGATTCACCTTCTCCAGTGGAAGAAACAGTATTTGAAGTGTCGCAAAAGCTAAATTCCTGCTCTGCCGTGCCTGAGACGTGTTTAACCGATAGAGTGGAGCGGTTGCATTCGGTTTCTCTTGATCGATCAGAATGCTATCCTACGCAGCGACATGACAGCGAAGGCGAATTAGAGATGCGAGCTGATGGCATAGATTTGGAAGAGGCCAAGGAAACACACGAACCATATGATGCAACAAGTAGGAAGAAATCGATCGATTGTATGCAGAATGATTGTCTTGATTCTGAAGTAGCAAACGAATCGTTCCAGCTTGCTAAGGGAATGATAACTGGAATAAAAGCCGATGATATGTCAGAAGGATTGGCTTTTAGGGATGTTTTTACCATTTCGGATAGGAACTCTCAGAATCCAGGGAGCGTTGTAGATGTTTTTAATGAAAAGAGAGAAAGAGCAAGTAGGAAGGAAGAAAAACAAAGCTTTGTTGCAGAAAAAAGCAAAAAAGACGAAGCAACAAAAAAAATATTGGATTTTATTGATCTTACACTTTGTGATTCTTCTAACGACAATTGTGAACTTGATTTTGATGTGAGTGACCCTCTAGGACAAAGTCTATCGCAAATGGACGTCAGTGAAGAGTTATCCGCTTGCAGTGCAAGTCCTATAGAGAAGAAACAGGACGTATCTAAGTGGAATGGCTATGCTTTTGGTTTTGATGACATCTCTCCTGAAAAGGAAGATCGATACGACAAATTTGCGAAGGACAAAAACACCCGTTTCCCAGCTTGTATAAATATTAGCAGCGATTGTAGCTTTAGCTTGCAACTAGATAAAAGTCCTTCACCTTCATTTCAATCTTAGGAGGATGTTTCACACTTTCTTGGCAGCATTTTCCCTAAGAGTTCCCAAACCTCGTCTGTGACGTTTTTCTAAAAAGAAAAAGAGTAAGTGATGTAGTATCTTTGATAGTGTATCTCATCTCTTCTTTCAATCTTTTTTCCTTCTACTTACCGTTCATGCTCTTCTTTATCACGTTAGTTCCTATTTTTACTCCTTTTTTGTCAAACCTTGGTTAGTATTTCTCCGTTGCATCCCACTGCGCCGCTAAAGTCCTCTGCGTATGTTCAAGCGTTTTTGTTGAAGCATTTTAAAGAAGAGTGTTACTTTTTTGTTGGGAAAAAGCGCTAGAGCAGGTCCTTTTGCCTACATCTTAAATGTTACTTATCTCTTTCAGCTATAGACAACTTTATATAAATATACGGTTTTTTATATAAGAGATAAGTTTAAGAAAATGAAGTTCAACATACCAAAACCTTAAGAAAATCTAATGAAAATCACAAGGCAAGTTTTAAAGTTTTTTTCTTTACCAAAAATCGATTTTACTTCATTCTTGTTTTTGAAATGTTAAATATTGAACTTATATTTGATAATACAAGATTGACAAATGCATTGAAACACGTTGTAGGCTGTTTAGTCTGACAAAGTTAAGAAAATACTTAAGAGAATCTCTACCTAATTTTTGGAAAATGTTAAGAAAGTTGAAGCTCGTGCAAAATATAGTTTTCTTACATGAAAATGCTTGTAGTGCGGCTGAAGACTTATGGTAGATTTAATTGTAGATATAGCCTAGAAAGCCTTTTCTCATCCCCCCCCTCTCCCCCAGAGTATCAGCACTATTTTAAGAATCAATTTCTGATAGCTTTTGAAGCTTCGTTCGATTTTAGTATTTAGAAAAGTTTGATGTTCATATAGCAGCATTTTATCGCTAGTGATTTGCTGGACAAAAAGAACCGAGAAATCAGACTATTTTGTGAAATGGAATGGTATCTTCGTTAAACTCGCCCTTTCGTGTTGTCATGGTTTGTAAACGCATTTCAATACTCTCAGGTGCCAAATAAAGGCCCCCGCTTATTAATTTTTCGATTTTTTCCCAACCCCTCGGACCTTATTAGGAACCCCCGTTTATTAATTTAAAAAAAATATCAACTGTTTTGCAAACCCCTGATTTCATTTCCTTTCTTGGCTAGTACTATTTACGCCCAATTTTCATAGCAAATAGCGCACTGTTGTATATATTTTAATTTTATGCTTTATGACAACCTGTTTTTGTTCCTTCCGTTCTTGTATAATCATTCAAAACCTTTTCTCAAATTCCCACCCCCGTTTATTGAACCCCCCGTTTATTAAATTTCGGAATTTTTTCCGATCCCCTGTCTATTAAGACCCCCTGTTTATTTGGCATTTGAGAGTACTTTCGTTGTAACAGAAGGATGTGAATATTTTGTAAATACATTGGCCTCAATTTCACTCTCACTTACCCACTATATCAGCAAATTTTGATGAATTTACGTACTCTTGCAATGACTACTTAAGCCACGTAAACTATTTTGGTAGAAATATTCTTGAATGAAAGGTACAAAAAATGTATCTTTGAGTGTGAAAAGTTAAATGAACTATGACCATTCCTAACTTTTTCAACATTCCCGACTTTTTCAACATTCCCCAATTTCGTATTTAACCTCACTAAAAAGACGTATTAACCACTTTCAAGAATTATCCCCATCCTAGCCTACCTAAAACTGCACAAAAAAATAGGGAATCACCAATCTTATTGCCTAGGGAATGGGTTTCCCGTGCTTTCCTCGCTCTTGTCTCGTTTAAATGTACTCAAACGAGGACCATGTGAGATACCCCTATTAAAACCTTCCTCTTGGCGCGATGTTTACATCATATTGTTGGTAGAAGACTGGTAGTTTTAGTTCAGTTCTTCTGTTGAAGCATGCTTTGGAATACAGGTACGATTATGTACATATTTATGTTCACTGCGGTGATTCACAATGCTTTATTTTTAAAATACCCCCAAATGGGGGCATCTAGGAAAGCGCATTAGCTAGATGATTATCACCCCTTGCCTAATTTAGACAAAGGTAGTGTTTATATAATTTATGATATTTAGAAATAATGAATTGTTGTTGTTTAGAATTGTTGGGTAAACTCATTTCAACGGTTTGGTTACTAGTTCTACAAGCTTCAATTTTCGCACATTCATAAAACAGAAATTCTACATTGCATTTTGCTATAGTGTGTTATTTTTGTGTACATCCTGCGAGCAAAGCTATGAGCGAGGTAGCATGGTGGTTAGAGCGCATGCCTCCCATATGGACGGTCTATAGTTCGAGCCCGACTCGATGCCCTGACTGAACGCTCGCTCACTGTTCACCCAGCAGCAAATGGGTACCCAGTGGGAACACTGGGGAGATAAAGGCGGCGAGGAAAGGACCTGGCCACCCTACTTCACATGCCGATGGCTCAGGATAAGTGTCCTCTCTAACAGGCACTCCCCTACGTACGAAAGTATACGGGACTACCTTTACTTTACTTTACCTGCGAGTAAGCCGCTAAACTTGCGTTGAATGGATTACTATAGCCATCGGATACGTGGAAAGATATTTTCAAGGTGAACTAGGCATCAGTATTACTTTAGTTTCTGTTTATACAGTGAATATTCTACCTTACAACGATGGTATGTTTTAAATTTTGAATTTTTTGGTAAAATAGCAAACCAGTGGATATCTCAAGAGAATTATTGAACGTACTTATTTTTATGCCGAAATAAAGAGGTAAGCGTTAACTATGACTGTCAACTCACATTCAAAAGAAATACGACATCTAAATGTATCAAAAACTAGTATTGATTATCGGAAAAAAGAATGATAAAAACAACTCTATGTCAAATATATCTGCCAAGGACAAATGGGTAAAGGCATTACATCTATATCTAAGAAAATATAAGAAACAACGGAAAACAATCAATCTTCCAATGAGAGGCTAGTGTCAATACGAGGTTTTGAAAGAGTGATTTCTTCTTTATTTGAGCTACAACTTTATATTTATAGAGTTAGAAGAAATTTGTACAACTGACGGCCTTTGATGCAGACTGAATTAATTCATTAGAAACAAAAAGTACGTATTGTCCCATTTTGCATCTTTTTGCGTCAAATAAGACTGTTATTTTCTTTAACCACAGCACATACAAAATCAGAATCCATCATATGTCAGGGCCAAGGTAATAAATTGTCTGCAAATTCGATCAGGTATTTGTCGCTGGTGCTCTCACTATGTTGAGGATTTAAGAAAAGCAAAGACTGCTGTTCTATCGGGAGAGCTGCTTAAAGGAGCAAATTTGTATTTGAAGGCATCTTTTTCAGGAAAGTTTGAGCTTTATGGGAACTAGAGCACTGTGTAGCACAGCTCATGGAATGGTGTTAGTTATTCAGCCCTTCCCTAAATATGTAAAATGGCAGAGTTCTACTTAAACTATTGAAATGGTAATTGTATCCACTCCCTCCCATTGCTTCGTATCTTCACCCAAGGACTATCCTTTCTTTTTTAAGTCCAAGAATTACACAGAAGGAATCCTAAACTACCCCAATACAAAGAGTCTTCGGCACATTTTTCCGGTAAAACATGCCGCAATAAGGCTTATATGTTCAAAGCAGAGTTCCTTTCTTGGTCAACTTCGCCTACAGAACTGAACTGTGTGTTGTGCTGTTCAGGTACGTATTGCATTTCAGAATATCATTGAGATTAGATCTCAAGCTAGCACTCGAAAGAGGCTATCCTTGCGTAGGTGCTGCTGCAGTACGAGGTCTAAGGCATTGTCCATCAGGGTATTTTTCTTTGAATCGTTTTACAACATCTGGGTCAACGAGGTTCACACCACGGAGTTGGTTGCCGAGTGTTATCCTGAAATTAAAAAAAAACAATCACATTGGCATATACATATAGAAATTACTAGCTATTGATAAAAGACAAGGAAATGTGTAGTTACTGATTAGTTAATGAATAAAATAGTTAAATACATTTTAATGGTATTACATAACATAAAACAAAAAATCATATAATAACGGATGCATATTATAATAAAAGTTACTAAATGGTTTACTAACCAATTTGGTTGTACGTTGTGCTGCCTACCAAATAATTCTGTGAAACAAGAAGTAGGAGAGTTCATGGTCCATCAAAGATGTCAGAGTTTACATAAGAGGCCATGGCCCATTAAAGAGGTCAGAGTTCATATGGGAAAGGTTGTGGTTCAATAAAGAGGTCAGAGTGCATATAAGAAAGGTCATGGTCCATCAAAGAGGTCAAAGTTCATGTAAGAGGCTATGGTCTATTAAATAGGTTAGAGTTCATATAAGAGAGGTCATGGTTCATTAAAGAGGTCAGATTTCACATAAGTGCAGTAATACAGTATTAGTGTAAATCTATGCATGTTATAGCATCAGGGCTGCAATTAGAACTGATGCTTGTTTTTCATAAACTTTATTTTAAATCATTGAAATTACATCTATTTCTACACCTACGGTATTAAACAAATGACATGCTACTAAAATCATTTAGTAACAATTTAAGGATGGTAGGAAACTTACCAACTTTCCTTGTTCCCGGGGATAACCTTTCAATTAATCCATAAATCTCGTCTGGTTTATGACTCGTATCTCGAACCTGAAAAAATTGAAGATACAAAACGTAAATAAAAACCTTTCCGTCCAGTTAGGCATAAACTGCCCAACCTCTTGGAGAGAGAGTCTCTTTCTATCAGCAGTATCAAACGCTTTATGAATTCATATGTAGCACAATGTTTTAAACAAAGTACTGAAACATAACTTTACAATACCAATAAAGAGAATCAACAGCACAGTTCTGAAAATTAAGAATTTTGCTGATTTTGTTGTGGTCATAGAAAAATTAGTAATTACTTTTGCAGCAAAAACTTTAACTGACATTATTACATCATAATAAGAGCTCTTTATTTAGCATCTTTATGAGAAACCCCAACTGGGATTCTCATACAGATATCTTTACAACAACCCAGATTCTTGACAACAGATAAGCTGCATGGTTATCAACATTGCTAATTTTAATACACAGTATTTTTACCTCGGATACAAGGACATCACAGTCAAGACCGACATTAACTCCTTTTGGATCTCCTTTTCGACCAACCTGAAAAGAATTTTTAAAAGGCCATATAACCCAATACAATATGAAAAGATGGGAAGAAATCATTTAGAGAAGTGCTACCTCTCTATGATAAATATATACAGTATCTAATGCATATATAGATATTAATATATATTTGTAAATAAATAAATATATTTATATATATAAATATGTATATATATATACATATATATATATACATATATATATACATATATATATATATACATATATATATAC
>OLMO02000006.1:2275333-2286288 GCA_900291935.2 Cassiopea xamachana | reverse complement strand
TATATATATATATATATATATATATATATATATATATATATATATATATATATATATACCTCAGAATCACATGACTCTGAGTTTCACGCTGGTTGCCATCATCACATCTGATGATCGCAACCAGCGTGAAACTCAGAGTCATGTGATTTTAATTGCAGTCAAACAACAGTTTTTATCTTGGTTTTTAAAGTTTTATTCTGAGGTATATAGCTCTGCATATAGCATTGAGCACTCTGACTTTACAATTCTTTTGGATTGTTATATATATATATATATATATATATATATATATATATATATATATCATATATACATATATATATATAATTAATTAATTAATTATATGCATGTATGTATATTAATGTGTATACGAACCATACCTGTGGAGGGTACAGGATATGTTTTTGCCTATCAATGGCAATCTATAAAAGAATCGATTAAATGAAATTACGTCTATTTAGCGAAGCAAAAATTTCCCACATAGAAATTCTCTAAGTAAGATTGAATCTCACAATTGAGGTTGGTAGTGCTCAATGAATTCTAAACAGAACACTATGTTAGCAAAACTACATAGTACAATAAGACAAAATGACCGGCCTTTCCTATTGAGGCAAATGTTTACGTTGTGTATCATAGGTCAGATGCTGATGCAACTGAACAGGTTTTAAACAAGAGAGCAACTGACGTCTCATCCAAATGCAATTATTTTTATCTTCTATGTAATATTTCCGAGCGCACTATGTAAGCAATAAATTACTCCCCTGAACGAGCAAATACATAAAGCAGACTGCCTATATTCTAAATTGAAAAATAAGTCTCTGGTGTGAAGCTTCACACCAAGATTTTTTCTGCTAACAAATAATTAGCAGAGCGACCCAGGAATTTTCGTAATATGAATTCAAGGAAAGCATAAACTTTGTAGATATACGGAAATTCCTCCATATAGTAGCAGCAAGAAACTAAACGAGGTTAGAAGACAAAATGGCGCTGCAGAATATTTTGCCATGCGTGGTATGGGACATAGGTTGAAATGTGTCATGGGCCATAAGTTGATATGTTGCTAAGTGTCATGGGCCATAAGTTGATATGTTGATAAGTGTCATGGGTCATACATACTTGACGATGTTTTGCATTGGTGTTCTGTTGAGTGCTTTTCTGCTTACTGAAGTCTGGGCATGCGCTGTAATCTACTTCATAATGGACATACTATAAAAGAACAACAATGCAATCATACAAATTGTTTAAAAAAATTTACATTTCTGAATGCTTTGCGTCAGGCCCTACACTAGTGTCTCTAATAGACAGAGCCCCCGTCTATTAATTACAGAATTTTCCTTCCCCCCGTTGCTTATTAACACCCCCTTCTATTAAATTTTACAAATCGATCATGATCAGACCACGCAGAAAATTAAATTACCTTTTAATAAAATAATTTACCAGTATGAACCACCTTCTCTTGGGACCCCTTTTCTATTGAAAAGCTGCCGACATGCATACCCCCTTCTATTAGCACCCTCTTTTTAATGAAAACTAGCCGACATGAACACCCCTTCTATTCGCATCCCCTTCAATTATAATTTAGCCGATATGAACACCCGCCCTTATATTGTCTCCCCCCTTCTATTAGAGACACTAGAGTAAGCTCCTGGATCTAGTTATGCTTCAATACAGTCAATATATGATCACACAATAGTCGCAATGAAGTCAAAACGCAATCGCAGCCTAATCGCACTGCAATGGCAATGCAATCATGAGTCACGCAAAGCCTAATCAAAAGCAATCAAATTCATTAAGGCTTGCAATGAGTAAGGTACAAAGAATTTGTTCTGGAATGCGAACAAATATCTGATTGCAATATCAATAGTTCTCACTTTGGAGGAAAAAAAGCAAACAGCTCAAAACCCAAGTAAAGCTTGGCACGAAATACTTAGAGAGAGATAACAAAATGAAGCACAATTACGGGGTATTCGTGGCGTTCTGGAACTACAAGGAATTCCTACAAAGAAGTGTACTACCAACCTTACAAGTGTCCATATGAAAGCAAGTATTGAGAAATGAACAGTCGCCAAGCGATTCTAGGGGGAAATAGGGGTTTGAAGTGGCAGCAGGGCAGTTAAGAGGATGAAAACTTCACAAATATGAAGGTGGGAGGAAAACTCAAACGGGGCTCACGTATTTGAATAATATTGATCATTGCCTCTCTTTTATGATACTGGAATAATTAAATACTTTCATGGAAATTTTATAAATTTTGTGCTTCTAAAAGATGCACAATAAACATGCTTGTCTAAATGCATTGAAAAAGCAAACAGAAAACGTTTTGAAAAAAACATATTCACTTTCGTACATCCATGCTCTTAAAACAGATCGTAAACAACCACCCAGCAGTCGAATTGCATGGACAGTTTTAAGTATTGTAAACTGAGGCTACAACTTCTCTTTAAGGTAGGCCTAAAAGCATGATAGACTCGAGTGCAAAAATTATCATAGCACGCAGTTTTCTTATATCATTATATTTTTGTTTCCCAATAAAAAAGAAATATATGGCACACTTGATAACGAAAACAGCATTTGTAGGAAAATTTATTAATAGATTAGAAAAAAATGAGAGTTGAATTTAATGGAATAATTACCATCTGTGTGCTTTTGAATAATTTTCTTAAAATGAAGCTGTGAATGAATAAAAAAAGCATAAAAAATAAGTAAGGATTATAATTCAGCTGCTAAAAAACTATAATATGGTGGCCAGTATGCAACCAACTGCCGCCATTCCCCAGTGTGGAGAGATCTTGATAAAAAAATTTTGTGGATTATACATTAAAACTAAAATCAAGCTACGACGTAGGTGCTGCTTTTTGCAATTAGACAAGACGTATTTTCATGTCCCTTTTGTTGTTAAATGGCACCATATCCTTGCATATTAACTACAAAAGTCTCACAATGTCAATCAATAATACAACATATTTATCTTTTCTATCATCAAAAGTTGATTTTGCACCGAATTTTCTTCACTTTTATTGATCAGTAGAAATACTAGACATTGCGTGAAAGAGAAAATTTTTCTGCACATTGCAACAGAGGTTTAATTGGATTGAGACGTTATGAACGATTGGCTATCCAAAGTAATATTCTTTTTCAGTTTCGTTATGATACAAAATAAATTCAACAAGTACAGACACAACAAGCTTACGTTTTCGAGTTAGAAGGTTTCCGCTCTCTATATTTACATGTTTGTGTGCTATTGATAGTTATTATTTCGGCTTCAACAGTTTCTCTCCTCTTAATATTATATTCATCTACCGATTCTGACCGACAAAGGAACCTTCCATTACACTTTGAACTTGATTGTGCATCCCAGAAAACCGAAAATTACCAGCATGAAAGGAGTATGTTTCTCAAAAAACGTGCTGAGCAGTTTGGGAAAATCCTCAATACACAATTTGGTGCGCTTTAAATTCAACATAAAAAACAAATTCAACAACCATTCAAGATAGAAAAACACTAAAGAGACATTTTGTAACTCTTCTTTCTACCTTGCTACATCGCTCTTTGTCGGAATTATTCTTCCTGCATTCATCTCTTGTGCCGTAGGGGCAAAATTCTTTTACGGATGTTCCACCTTGAGATTTAAACTTCTCCATCAAAGATAACTCCTTCAAAGCGCAAGAAATAACACAATAAAAGATGGTGATAATATCTAAAAGGTTTTTGAGATAATTGACATGAGTGAACAATACATTTCACAAAATAAGCGAGAAACTGGTAACTGAATTTTTGGAGCACTCTCTACTACGATAGAAGGGAATATGAAGCGTTAGAAACAGATGTTTAAACCATAAATAAAGCTCTAGCATAAGCGTGGGGGGCAGGGGGCGGGGGCGGGGGCGGGGGCTGCAGCCTGCCCCCCAAGTTGGGCAGAAATCCGTTTCACTCAGGCAAATTTTCTAAAAGAACAATAGGAAATTCGGGCAGAAGCCCAGGAGCTCTAGGCTATACCTTGGCCGTCGGCTCATTCAGAAGCTCAATTATTTCCTCTCCAACTTTATTTATCTAAAGGAAAAAAGAATTTCTCAATTACCTATTTTGTACATAGACAGATAAAAAATTCGCATTTTTAGCTACTTGCTATAAATACAAATTCTACTCAGGAAATCTCGACAAAAAGCAACGCATATTGCGTGACTAGGATTAATTTCACCAGCCACAAGGAGACCTAGGCAACACCAAATCGAGGATTTGCCTGTGCTTAGTAAAATGTCTACCGTACTTATTCCAAAGGGCAAATATTTTGCACATGTTATATAAACAGACTTCTATGTTCAGGGTGATGACTTTACGTGAGCAAAAATGCCAAGGAATTGAAGGCCATGCAATATCGCATTAACAGTGAACTCGGCTGCAGAAAAGCTAATGTCACGTGATAATTGCAATTTAGCAGTAGGCATTGATCGATTAAAGAGATTTGATTTAATAAGTGGGTTACATGTCCTAGCCGTCATCATCTCATTTCGGAATAATAAATGAATTCAAGGCGTCGATTTGACCGTAAAGAAGACCGTTCTAATAAATTGATGACGTAATCAAACAATCGAACAATCTTCGATCTCGCTTTCAAAGTCAATACATAGCCGATAATTTATGCGAAATTAACTCGAGTATTTGTCATACTAAAGGTGTAAGGTACTAAATGCATGATCCAAAAGGTAGCTCAAACTCTGCCTTCAAAATTTCTGTTATCAAAAGACTTTATATTGGTAATTAAAAGCACCAATAAAGATTTTCAAAACTATTTTCAGTTTATTGATGAAGGAGAAAGACACTAAAATGCAAATTATAGCCTGGTTTTCATATATTGTAATTCATCGGCGATGATCGCCGATTTACAGCTTCCTGATGATCGGGGATGATTCCCGACGATCGGCGACCATCCCCGATGAACAAAGAGTATATCTTGGCGCCAAACGTCCGAGAGTGGAATGGGAAGGCTCCATACATGTGTAGTGCGTTCCTTTGAGAGAATTAGAGATGAAAATGCATATCTTATCCATAATTTTACTTCAGAGGAATACGAAGCGTATTTTCCAACACAAGAGATGAAGCAAAGAAGCTATTTTAGGTGCGTGAAGTGAAATTGCAGGGCAGGTATCATACACTCTCTTAGAAGTTTCCATAATAAGAGTGTTATTTTCGTTCCTTACGTTAGATTCTTGTAATCTCAAGCTAGAGGACAACATCTACTTGGTTCATGCACTCCAATTCTCTCTCCCAACGTGATAAGAGTCGTGATCACCAGTAACAAATCTTGCAATTTATTGCTTGCCTTTCTATTGTTCGTCGGGAACTATCGGGGATCAGGGGTGGCGCCAGGAATTTTCCGATGGGGGCTGACCCTTCCGACGAGGGGGCTCAAATATGATTTTCAGTGTACTATATATATGCCAAAAATCTACAAAAAAATAGTTTTTTTACATTTCGACGGGGGACTAGTATGTTTCAACGGGGCGCTATAGCCTCCCTAGTCCTTCCCTGGCGCCAACCCTGTCGGGGATGATCCCCAATAATCGCCAATAGTGCGCTTTTAGTATGTCATAAGCAATTGGGGACAATCTCCGATGGTCAGGAAACCGCATCAGCGCTGATCGCTGATGAATTACGATATATGAAAACCAAGCTTAAAAGCTACCTTAAACGTTGCATACAGACTTAAGTGATTCTTTAGAAATTTAAAAGTAAAAATATTAAAATAAACATAATATTTTGCTAACATGCTTAGTTTAGTATGACGTAACACACGCCCTATATACAAATCGTGTTTACAAATAAACGAAATATAAATTATTTAATGTGGCACTGAAGATTTCCTTGAGGTTTGCACTTGAAATTGTTAAAAATATGCGGCAACTGAAATGTCTATGCTAACTGATTTCAATCGATGCATGCCACAGGTAAAAAAATAATACTACGGAAAATAAGAAATAAATGATGTCAATCCCAAAACGAAATTCGGCTAATTGCCAAAAAGGGTTCTCTTTCCGGGGACCAAAATTGTGGAACAGCCTCTCAACATGATGTCTCGAAATGTATCAATATCATTTATGTCAATATCGTTATGTCATTAAACCGTGTATGTCTACTGGCTAAGTCCTAATTTTGGTAATTATTGGAATGTCGAAGTGAACAAAGAGGAAAAGATATTTTTCGTCGTGGCTTTTCTCTTGAAATTTATAATTCAGCTGCGATTCCCAAGAAATGTTTCAGCCTCTCAACAGGGATAAAATCTGTACTGACTATTACCAATTTAAAAAAATCTATATAGATTTTGTACAGTTTGCCTTATGAGTTAATCATTTTCTTTCTTTTGTAACGAAGTGGTTGTATTTTAACTAGTATATTTTGTGTCGAATTGCGTGTTATTTTAGCTGTCATGTTTTCTGTGCCAATCTTGCGTTCATGTCGAGTACTGCTGTGTGTAGTAAACACCCTTTCCCGCCAATGTGCTTTATCTGTCAAATGTATGTCACATGTCATGTACTGTGTGATTATTATTAAGCACTCTGTGTTTAATGATTTAAGTTAGTCTTCTTCGGTTTGTATTACAAGATACAACATCAAAGAGTCGTTTATATTGTCGGTCTACATTAGGCCTAGGCGTAAGGTTAGCCTCCAGGCACAGATGTGTAACCACCACCCAGGTACCACAAAACGCTACACTTTCTATTACTCATATATTTATCTTATATATTTATGTATTTTAACTTAGTCTAAATCTTTCTTTACATATCAGTTGTAAATAGATGTATAGGATTTCTTACTAATTTGTATGTATGTAAAAAGGGGGGCCCCTTGAAAACCAGTTTAGGCTGAAGGGATGCCCTCCCTAAACATGTTTAATACTAAAAATAATAATAATGAAGAATATGGGAAAATATGGAATGTAGTCAGGAACATAAATATTAATTAGTGCATTTGAGAGCTACGGATGCCACGGAGCATATTTGGTAAGAGAGAAGAGATACTACCTCTTTCTCCTTCATTGTCGGCATGGCGAGAAGGTTCTGAAATGGGATGAAGGATATTATTCAATCAGAGGATTAATCTTGGGGAACAAAGAAGGGGATTTGAAACAAAAATGAGTAGAAAATCTAACAAGCCTAATATAAGATAATCTGCTAACAATGGAAAATTGATGAAAAGTCAATAGATCATAAGAAGAGATTCTATTGATAAAAAAGGCTGTTTATTATGAATGGACAAACGTAATTTACCCAAAATCACATTCATCTTAATGCCGACTTAATAGCACGGGGGTTAATGAAATTTTGCTAAGGACAAAAAACGTTATGCAGTGACCATCAAAGCCAAATCGGATTGTATGGGAGTAGTCACTATTCCTAATGTATGTTTCTTTAGAGAAAGCGTTTTTGGCTCAGTACTTAAAAAACTTTATTAACTTTTCACGATTCCATTATCGAAACTTTCTTAAGACTTCTTGGAAAACGTTTTCAGTTTCATTGTTGTGCGCATGCACATTTATGGAAAGTGAAAAAGCTTGATGTTGACTTGAAATGATGATAAATTTTAGTAAATAACAGAAGTCAAACTGTTGGGTAGCTAACATCGCATACATGACATTTTGTTAACAGATAAATCGAATTCTAAATACATATACACTAAGAAATGTTCTTAATTCTCAAAAATCTAATACTGAATTGTCTTAACTTTTTGAGTAGCTGAGTACTACATTCTTAACTTTCTTAGCTCTCAGAAGTCCAGTACTGGACTTCCATAACTTTTTGAGAAGCTGAGTGCTACTTTCTTATAAAAAAAGTTTCTTATAAACGAGTTTCTTATAAACCACATTCTTACAAAAACCACAGGCACACATTTTCAATAAGGAACATTTTCATTATAACTAGCACTAAATAGGCAAAAATGTAACAAACTCTAGTTTTATGCTGAAGAAAAACTAAGGAACACCAGATGGTGACATCTTTTTCAATAGCTTCTATAAGTTATAATTTCTTTCATTTCTGCTCGGAAAAGATAAGAAATTTGATTTTGATTTTCCAGTAAAATCTGTGTTGAGAAATCGTGGGCTTCCGAACTGTAAGGCAAAACTCTTAACATTAGCATGCCAAAATTTTCACACCATATTAAGAAACTTCTAATGTTAGGTTCTGATCTAAATTTCTTATAAAAAAACGTGTACAAAGGCAAAGATCAGTATTTGCAAGGACGACTTGATAACAAGATACAATCTATAGTGCTTTACTAAGGAAATTTCAAATACGGGATTTCTCCTTTCGCAAGGTAGCACTAAGCGCAAAAATGTCTACACATGATATGTATATCCTTCTCATAGGACGTAATCAACTGGGCTGATTCCGTATAAACCTTGTGATGTAGACAACATCAGTGATAAGGCAAAAGTTACTTGACACAGTATCATCAGAAGGAGGAAGGATTTCACCTACTTCGATGGCATTTTTGTTATTTGAAGTTTTATCTGATTTCCTTTCCGAAGTTGATCGCTTTGAGGAAGAAGCCGGTGACTTTGACCTTGTTTCATCTCTACAAATATACATAATATCAAACAGTTACAATTCAATCCGTTTTAGGATTCAAACTTCAAATTTTCTCACCACCCGCCTAAGTAGTTAGTCAAACTATCTATTAGTAGTTTCGGTCATGCGTTTCGTAAGCAAAAACATTTGTCCACCAGTGTCTTGCTAGGACTATCCTGGCAACCCTCCCCATTTTTACGGGCTTGGGACCGGCATTGTGCAAATATTTCGTTGCACAAAGTCTGGGTCAAACTACAAATATACGCATAACTATAAAAAATTAACTTCCAATTCAAGACTGGTGGATGGTTAGATCTCATCATTTCAATACTGTGATGGTTTACCACCAATCCTTAATGAAGCTTTGTCGTGTTCTTTGATGGTGGGCATTTTTGGATACTAAAGTTAGCTATGGCGATGAAGCAAGAACAGTTTTTGGAGATTTTCACTCTTAGTTTCACAACAGCTCGAAAATACAAACGGTGTCTACGCATTTGTGCAACATACTCCATATATCATTAACATTTAAAATACAATTAACAATATCATATATATATATATATATATATATATATATATATATATATATATATATATATATATATATATATAAACACTTTATTTTTGCTTTATTTTTTTAGAGATTTTTCCGATCCCAATATGAATTATAAAGAACAAGATAAGATAAAACCATCCAAATCATGATGGAGAATTTTAGTGAAAATTACCTTTCCGTTTTTCGAGCCCTCTTTGCTTCCGTTGGACAATCAGCTGGCTTTGAATCTAAAGACCACAAAATAAGCAAAATCACTTCAAGAAATACTACTTATTGTAAATCTGAAAGAAATATAAGATAAAAACAAAAAAGACAACAGAGTCCACAAAGAGTCACGGCTCCACAGCTCTGAGCCGAAGGAAAGATTTTAATGTTTAGGCCTATCCCAGTTCTTTTATTGAACATCTGGCTTCAGGAAAATTCTGATGCATGCAAACGAGGCAGTGAGGCATGGGGGAAAATAGATTGACAACATGTAAAGTTGCCATTGGATGTTGCATGTGAGGAAGGTTTATGCAAAGAAGTGACTGCCAGAGGAAGACTTGGCTTTTTCTGGACCCAGATTATAATGAACTGTCCGGTGATAAATTGTCTTCTCTTTACTTCTAAGGTTATCAAAATTTCTTATATTTTGCCTAATTATAAAACTTCAGACTTGTTGTTCAAAAGGGATGCAATCGAGAGGTAACGCTGCAAAACACCGTTTCCTTCCTAAAAAAATTAGTCTTCACCGTATTGCACTTAAGCAAATGTTGACGAATTGTCTATAGTATTGTAAAAAAGCATATCTGTTGAGACAATTTAAAAATGAGTTGAAATCTCACCATTTGAGCTAGCAGGCACTTGCAGCCTTTCCTAAATTACTTTTGCACAAACCCATGGAAGGCCAGCACTTATATACATCACATTTTAGCTGTTTATTTTACAAAATTATTATTTCTTGTATGGTAGCTTAATTTTCCTCAAGGACTATCGTAATTTAGATCATCTAGTTAGCATGCATAGCTGAATGGACATTGTGGATAAATAAAATTAAATTTAAATTAAATAAATAAACAAATAGCCGTAAAAAGTTGTTTCCTTTAAACTTATGCACTACGTCATTATTTCTCAATGGCTCTTGTGCTAATTTAAGCAGATTTTCACGTACGCATGAGATGGTGTCATCAGATTAATTGTACAGGTTTTTTTATAAGAAACCAGTTTATAAGAAACCCAGTACTAGACAACCTAAAATTTAAGAAACTTTTAGAAAGGAAAGAGCTGAGAAAATTTAGACAAACAGCACATTGAAATCGTTACTTGGTTCAACGTAAAACTGCACCAAAACAATGTGAATATGACATTGCTTTAGAATTCAACTCGTACTGACGTATTTTGTTTGTTATAGTACAAACAGTTTGCTACATTCACGTTTTGGGTACACTTTCACAGCAATATAGGTCGCTATATTAAGAAACTTTTAGAACTAAAATGTGG
Source organism: Cassiopea xamachana (assembly GCA_900291935.2). Lineage (NCBI taxonomy): Eukaryota > Metazoa > Cnidaria > Scyphozoa > Rhizostomeae > Cassiopeidae > Cassiopea > Cassiopea xamachana. The sequence goes on along the minus strand of OLMO02000006.1, from coordinate 2,275,689 downwards.
CGAAAATTTAAGAAATTTTAGTACTAGGCCTTGAGCTGGATTTCTTATAAAAAAAACGTGCAAGACACGAAAAATAGTAAAAGTCGTCTCTACTTCAAAAGGTACGTTTTATTATCAAGAAAAACAAAATAAAAGAAATTGCTTTTATGTGTTTCCTAAATGCATCAATGCAATGGACTATCACCGGAGTGATGGCCCAGTGGTAGAGCGTCTGCCTCACAACCTGTAGGTCGTGGGTTCGAGCCCCGGCCGATTCATACCAAAGACTTAATGGTACTCACTGCCTTCTCGTCTGGCGCTCGACATATGAGAATGGAATGGGAAAGTTAAACTCGCGGAGTTAACAGTGGACCAGC